>CM023948.1:9536050-9559406 GCA_013407115.1 Glycine latifolia | reverse complement strand
TATAAACGCGCACACACACACACACACATCTCAAAGATGAAAATCCAAATCCTGAAATGATCAATCTAACACTAAACCACACACACAACACAAAACACATATCAAAGATGAAAATTCAAAATTAAAAACCCCATTTTTCCCCTGCAAGAATCATATCATAATTTAACAGACCCCCCAACCTCAAAGATGAACATTCAAATACTGAAATGATCAAATTCAACATTAAAAAACCCATTTTTTCCTGCAAGAAACATCTTAAATCTAACAGAAAACCACACACACACACATAAACACAAAAACACACCTCAATGATGAAAACTCAAATACCCAGATGAGAAATTGACCTGTAAATGTCATAATTGAGGTCTTTGACGAAGATGAAGGGCATGTCCTCACGGAGGGTCCTGACAGCAAAGCCAAGATTGAGGTAAAACTCATCCTTCTGCTGCTGAGGCTCGTCTCTGGCACCTGTTGTTGGTGTGTGCCCCTGAGCAACCTGTGCAGTGGAACTTTGGAGTGCGGAAAGTGGAGCAGATGAAGTGAAGAAGAACAATGAAGGACTTTGAGAAGTGGGTTTTGCTGATGATGGTGAAGGCGTTTGAGGAATGGGTTTTGATTTGGTTTGGGGTAGCAGAGAGGGTTTCAGGTTGGATAGAAGAAAAGCCATAATTTTAGCCTTTAATGCTCAAACGGGTATCCAATATTTTATTAGCCTTTCGTTTGATTGAGACAGAGAATTGTAGATGAAGCGAAAATTCTGAGGCTGTTATTAACCATTATGAGTGGCTTTGAGTATGGCCATGAAATCAAAATGAATAGCAATGTTGGCCTTTTTGCATGTTGCCACCTGCAATATAACTTTTTTTTTTTCTTTAAGTAAACTACCATTTATTGATCTCTAAATGTATAAAGCCTTCTGATATTAATTTTTGAAATTAAGGAAATTCAAATAAATCCCAATAAAAATACAATATGCATCACACTTATTTAAAGTTTAAAAAATACGGATTAAGTAATAATATTAAAATAAATTTAAAGACTTTGATGATGATAAATGATTATATTTGAAGATTTAAATAATACTTGAAAATGTAGGTGTGCTTTGCACGTTCCAAAATCAGTTACAATGAAGAAAGTAAAGAAACAAAAATTATGTTTAAGAAGATATTTAAGTTATTTTTTATTTTTTATTAATTAAAAAGTTTATTTGATTATTTAATAAATAAATTATTTTAATAATTTTTTTAGTAGTTTTTAGGATTTTTTAAAAGTATTTAAAGTAGTATTTTTTAACATGTTAACTTCTAATTTTTTATATTTTTTATTTTTAATATATTTATCAAATTTTATGTTTATTTTTTAAAATAAATCATAATTTTATTATTTTTCAATCATTTTATATTTTTTAACTATTTTAACCATTAATTTTATCAAATATTTAATAATTTAATAAGTTAATTTTTTAATTTTTAATTATCTTTCTTTTCAACTAGTTGAACATAATCAAAGTAAAATTGAGAGTGAAAGAAGAAAAAATAAAAAAGCTCTAAAGCATTGTCCAGCCAACATATGACGCATATTATATTTATTACCTTTTGCTCTCTATTTTTCATATTTCTTTCACATTGATCCACCTTAAATGGACGAATATTATTTTTCCAAATTAAAATCTTTATGGAAATAGAAATTTTATAAAAGTCATGTAATGGTATGATTCATGAGTCGTGTGATATTTATAAAGCTAGGTTTAACTACAATTCCAGTTCCTTTAACATGGTCTTTATATAATTTTAATTTTATAAGAATTTATTCAAATTTATTTTAAAAATTTTAATTATTAATATAAAATTATTTTTTTTGTTGATTCTTAACGTAAAACCTCTTAATTCAATGTCTTACGCAGATGAAGGAGATGCAAATCCAAATGCAGCAGCAGCATATAGATCAGCACTATTCCTCATATGGATCACGCGTGCTTTAGAATTGCGCTTTGGTCCATCCATCTTCCTTTGTCAATCATCAGGCAGCATTATTCAAGCTTCAACAAACTGGTACTGTTACTAAGTATTCAAGCGTCAACAAACTGTTACTGTTACTAAGTATCAACAGCAATTTGAAACTCTCGAATCGCGTTAACGGTATGAGTCCTGAATCCAATTAAAATAAAGTTTAATTGGATTGAATTGAAAATAGACAAAAACTCAACCCAACCGAACCCAGGTCACTTATCACTTACACCTCTACCATAAGACTGAACTTAAAAGAACCAGTATAAGTAAATCAACAAAAGCATGTTTCTAATAAAAACGAACCATTACAAGTATAACCAAGGTTGCATCCAACCTGGAAAGAAAAACCTCAGCCAAAATAAAACCTTGAGATTTTTTCAATGTAACTCCTATCTTAATGCAAATATGTCATCATAAATGTGATCACAGCATTCCAACTAGAACCAAGGTTGTACATCCAACCTGGAAAGAAAAAACCTCTACTAAAATATGACCTTGAGATTTTTTCAATGTATTTCCTACATTAATGCATATTCATGTCATCATCATAAATGTGGTCACAGCAATCTAAAAATTCATCCGAATATCATATTGTATATCAGGTTTAACAAGAGCACAGTTCAAATCACAGGGGAAGTCTATCCAACGGTTTCACTGCTGCAACCCTACTGAGTTCCTGTCTAGAGTATTTTTCATATGTAACCTTCAACTTTCCAACCCCGGCAGCTTTGTGGAACTTCAGTATCATATCCGCACAATCCCTACAATATTACAGTTAGCATAAATAGAAACCAACCTAAACTTTAAAAATGAAAAAGAAAAAGACAGAAAAAAGAGTACCTGATCTGTGAAACTTCATAACGTGCATGTTTGTGAAGTAGTGGGGTCCATGGTGGAGTTAATTGCAAAGTACAACGTGCAACATAGAGAGCTGACGCACAAAGTAATGAAGGCTTGAAGGCTAAAGCTTCGTATTCAACTAAGCATAGGTCGACCAGAAAGAATGCCATGTGCTCAAGCTGGAAAAATAAATTGCAGACAAAATGTTAGAAATCATACTTAATGTCCAGCATAGAACAATCAATTGGAATGACTAATTTCTGATCCAAACTGATTGATTATCCTTCATGCCTAGAAGCAATATCAATTTGATAAACTAAAATTTGTACAATCAACAATCTGCAAGATAGTATATAGTACGACCATGCATGCTGAACTACATACCTTTTTATCCGATTGCGCAGCCTTGAGAAACCTCACCATAAAAACATAAGGAGTAGGAGCGTTAAGACGGAACTTTAATTTTCTAAGAATAAGTTTTTCCTGTACAGAATACCACACAACACTTTAGAATATAACTTTAAGTATTCGAACACCAGCAAAATTTTAGAATTATCTGATCAATCTTAATTAGCTGAATGAAAATTTCACCAATTTGTATATTTTATGAATTTGCTAAGTCATTCATTAATACGTAACTATGCAAAGAAATGTATCAAGATCAGTCTTAAACATGAGGATTGAAAGGGAGAAGTGTCATAAGAAAGGCTTAATAAGCACTACATACCATTCCAAGCATTTGATCTCTGGTATATGACTCAGCAGAGATGCTAATTAAATCTTTGACCTAGAACAGACAAGACAAAAAGTTATCAAGGTAAAGCATGTCATCTTTTCTTCAACAATAAATGCTTAAAAATCCCTTCTTACCCTAGGATGCCAAAAATCCTCATACTTTGAGGCCAGTAAAAGTGCTGTAAGGCCAACTAACTGCATATCGGTCTTTTCGATAGTCACTAGGGACAGATATTGATCCAACAACGTAACAGTGAGATACAGTGTTTCTGGCATCAAATCAAATTTGAAATGTACCTAAAATAGTCATAATGATAGGTAAAAAAAGTGACAATATAAGTCATCAGTAGAACAATAGATAAAGGAAAGGACATGAAGAAAGAAAAGCCATCTGAAGGATGATGGAAATCATTTATTTACTTCAATAAGCCAGTTGATCAAAATGCCCCGCAAATGAGGTGAAATGTCTGTCTGAATTGACATGTAATTTGCTAGAAGTGGATTATGTGCCTGCAGTTGAAAGCAATTTTAAAATAGATAAAAACATTAGTTTAGTTTAGAGAATAATATAAAAATGTAATATAATTTGCATACATGAGAAAGCCAGTGGTTTCATGATTAATAAAGATAAAATGTAATATAAATTTGTATAGACAAGAAAGCCTGTTGAATTCAGAGAAAACGAAGATAGTAACTGATTTTATTAGCCCACTCAATAACGGAGTACAGGTGTATTTATAAGCACAGCTGACATAACAAACTTAAGTGCCTACAAACTACCCAGTAGGAAGTTGAGTAACTGCTCCTTTATACTATACTCACAAAAAGCCAGTGGTATCTTGATTACACTAAGGAAGTGACAAAATCAGTTAAACAATGACAGAAGTTGAACTAGGTTGTGACATCTCTGTATGATAATGTGATAAAGTATCTTATCCAAGCATATGGGATAAGAGTAAAACATCAAAATAAAACTTGCAAACGATTCAAGAACCTCCAATATAGGATCCTTTTTTTAAAAAAGTTGTGGACATTGTATTGAGTGTCAAGGTGAGTATTGGAAGTGTTGATTATGATAATTGCTGCAAGATTGGGAAAAAATAGCATGTCAAGTCATTAAAAGAGCAACAGTGCTAAAATAATATGTCAAGTTATTAAATTATATTCAACACAATCAACTTTGGAGGAATGCATAGTCCTTCAAAGCTTCAACATCAACATCAACAACACCTTTAACCCAAGTTAATTGGGGTTGGTGGTAGATGAACCCAATGATAGATACGAGGTAGTTGAAAAGAAAAAAAAGGAAGGGGGAGGGGAAGAAAAAGGGGAAATAAGACAAAAGAAAAGAAAATAAGATAAAAGAAAAGAAGGGTGAAAGGAGAGGGGAAATGAAGAGGAAAAGAACTAAAAAGGGACCATCTGGAACATAAAGATAATAACGGGTCTAACTCTCCACCAAGCTTATAGTTTTTCTCCACTCCGTCCTAAGACACACCATCCGTTAATCTATATCCCACTCCATTAAGTCTTGTTTAATTACCTTTCCCAAGATAAGTTTCGGTCTACCTCTACCTCTTTTTGTGTCGAGCTCTTAGTAACAAACTTTTGTTCTTACGGGAGCATCCAGGGGCCGTCTCATTACGTGCCCAAACCACCTCAATCTATGCTCCCTCATCTTTTGTAGAAAATTATTTACTAATTCTATAATTGGTGGAGCTATTGAAGCCTATAGTGAAATGGGAAGGAAATAGAAAGAGACAAGCATGTTCATAAAAGAAGAAATTTACTCAACTAGAAAAAAAAAAAATATATATTTATATATATATATATATCCCTGGTACTGTACATCTCTATTTTAAATTTTAAATCAGTAACAAAGTGATAGCCATAAAAAAGAGCTAGCATAGGCAAGATGAATATTACCTCAGTAACCCAATAGTACAGATATATGTCATCAATGTATTCAGAAACTTCAAGTTGATTGCATTTATTATCTATATTAGGTAGGTTATCCTGCTCTCTAACTTCATCACTTTCTTTGAGAATCTGCAAAATAAGGGGCTACATGTCATTTAAATTTATGGAAACTAAAATAGAATTGTAGTTTCATACATTGAGCATCAACCTTAGATCCTTCAATTAATGAAGTTGTATACGATTTCCGGCGGGAGTATTTTTTCCTTGGAATTAACTCTAACAAATCTGTTGTCAGATTGCTCTCTCCAGATGGAAGATGACTTTGATTTGTATCATCAGAAACTGTCAGACGCTTTTCGGGAAGAGACAGAGAAACTGATTCCTTGTCCTGAGATGATGTCGCAGTAGTTGATTCTAAATTTTTCTGAGCTGATATGGATTTGTTGTGAGATGATGTTGCTGTCGTTGATTCTAATTTGTTCTGAGATGATCTGGATTTAGATTTTAAAGCCCTTTGAGCAGTGGCAGCCTTGATTTTGGTCTTAACAATAGGCTGTAACAAACAAGGTAAAAAATCAGCTTCACACTGTATACACCAAATCTTCAATTAGTTCTCTCAAAGTTGAGAAAAAAAAATCAAAATGTGGTGGAAGTTATTGACTGACAAGGCAGTTCCTTATGTCATTAAATGAACCAAGCATTTAAAGCATGACATCAGTGCATATCAATCATATACATGTATGCATTAAAAGGTTTTCTGCTATATTTTACTTCAGCACACTACATTATGCAGCTCAGCCTTATTAATTATACAAGCATCACAAAGAAATTCCAAATAAAATGTAAAATAAGCACAGATATGAAATTCCAAAGAACTACTGCTCACCAATCAATCAAATAAAGCAACTACCGACAACAAAGTAAAGCCAACATACCTTGGTGGACTTCCTTGAGGATGCATGTAAAACATTACGTTGAACCCTGCACCATAGGTGAATTGTATTGTATGAAATGAGCAATTAATAATAACTAGAAATCTCATCCTCTAAATTATCAATTGATTATTAAAATCTCTTATCAAGGAGAATTGGTTGTTAACGATGAGCATAAACAGGCATTCGGCTATAAATACAAATAATTATAATGATTTCCTATTTCATTGATTCCATAGATATAAAATTATCCGCCTGTCTTCTTGTGGTCTAAGGTCCAATCCTTATTGTCCTATATTCTTCTAAATCTAAATAAAATAATAAAATCAAATCTCAGCACATAGTAGGGTTATTGCATGAGGTAACATTGTTAGGGGCAGGTATGACACTTATTGGTAGAAAGTAGCAGTAATTCAATATAAGAATGTGTAAAAATGTCATTAGCAATTTATGTATTATTAGAAAATGTTCAATATGTGAGTAATAGGGTGAATACAAAAGATACATGTGTTTTCTTCTGTGTAGAAGTTTGTGAAATTAGGGACAGCAAATATCAACCATTCACGTTCCTTCACCTAACAGCTTAAACGTATGACAGATATATCCTCACATCTAATATCAACCTGAAATCTGTAATAACCAAGCTTCCACATGTGCATTTATACGAAGGTCAAGGTGTAGAAAAATTTATAACTTTTGGGGGAAAAGGGAGAAACATTTATTTGATGGAGAATACAAAAAACAAAAATGAAAGAAAATGAGATCTGGAAGAAAATCAGGGACCTAAAAAATCTCCTGACTCCTGATGTCTTTCATCACAAGATCAATTAGTGTAATAAAAATGGTAATATCAACAACATCAACAGCACCTTTAACCCAAATTAATTGAGATCGGTGAATAAAAATGGTAATATAGTGGCATAAAATTCTGCATTACAAAGAGTCAAATTCTTTTCAATTTAAAAATATAGTGTTGATGCAGCTAATTAGCATCAATTTTCTAGACATTACCTCATAATTTTATAGGCTAACTTGCTAGATTCCCTAGTTTTGCAACTCAAAGACTCATCAAACAGATAAAATGTACCAGAAGTGCACAATTATAGCGTTGATGCAGCTAATTAGCATCAATTTTCTGGACATTACCTCATAATTTTACAGGCAAACTTGCTAGATTCCCCAGTTTTGCAACTCGAAGACTCATCAAACAGATAAAATGTACCAGAAGTGCACAATTAACATTGAGGAGCACGAACTAGCTAATGATATGATTAATTATCACTTACATTTGAACAAAACCATCACTCACTCGATACTTCCATAGATGGCTTCTCAGTTGGGAACTATCTCTTCTGTTTGTGGTTGCCTTAGCTGAAATCAGTAGTATATTAAGTTTAATTAGCATAGCATAGGTCAATTCATTGGCATTTACAAAGTGACTATCTAAAGTCGCAGCTTCTTACTGGGGAGACCACTTTGGCCTTTTGCTGTTTGAGAACTTCTAACATTTTCCTAAAAGGAAGTAAAGTGGAATTATAAGAAGTGGAAAAAGATTTTGAAAATAAAAATAAAAAGAAAAATATATGGCAATTTGAATAAGCACAACTATATGGAGGTAAAAATATTTTATTGCCACTGTCCACCACCAGAAAAGACAAACAATAATAAGATCATATTACCTTTGTGTTGCTCGTATCTTCCCTGCTTACCCTCCTCAATACTGGTAAAGACTTCCTTGATGAGCTTGAAAGAGACAAGTTGTGGTTTCAGTTTATAGTTCATTCATAAAACTCACTTGAATCAACAAAATGGAATATAAAAAAACCTTGTAGCTATAGGCTTCCTTGTAAACCTACAAAAAAAGAAAGAAAAACAATTGCAATATAATTTATGTAATGAAGTGCTTGGAACTATAAAAATCAACCATTAATAACTTCAATTCCCAATTAAATGTGAGATAAACAAGAGACAGGATCCCAAGTACCTGTCCTTTGTGGCATTAACTGATTGGCCTCCATTTGTATTATTCTTCTGATCATCTAAAGGGGAAAAATATATCTAAATGATATTCTAAATATACAAACCACAATAAAATATTAAGAGGAAATTAGTCACCTCTATTGAGTGCATCTAACTGAACATCACTTTTCCTTGTATATCTTTGCACCCTTCCCTGATTTGAACAAGAAACTTGATCAGTGCTTCATAATTGTGTAGCCCAAAGATTTAAGTTGTTAATATTCTAACTGAACATCACATTATATGCTTCCCTTTGCAAGAAAAAAGAAGGACAAGTTGTACCAAGTTAATGCTTCCAAGTGGTAGGAAATGATTCAAGGGCCAACTTGTTTACTTGAAAAAAAGTGATTCTATGATGCAGCTATTTTAAGAGCTTTGGAAAAGCAGAAAAGCAACTTCTTTCCAAAAAAATTACACATAATTATGTATTTTAAAATATCTTTATAAACAAACTGAGATAAAATAGAAGTGTGAAATTAGGGTTCAGCTCATATATGCTATTATATGCTTGGGTGCCAATAAATCAAGATGCTCTAAAACCAGACTTCTCACCACCAAGCAGCTCCAAAAGTTTATACTGTATATATGATAATGATTATTAGCTAGAACAAGTGGTTCATTTATTTAAGGAAAAGTTTCCTAGCCTATCATAATAAAGATCTTGGTGAGTGTTTGGTTCAACTTATTTTGGAGAAATAATCGATTATTTTTACCAGCTTCCTAAGAGAGCTTTTGAAAAAATAAGGGATTATTTCTTCAGATTTAAACTAAACCAAATATGCTATTAGTTTCAAACCACATACTTAAGGCATTCTTGTTCTTTTCCAGGAAATGGAGAAAGCAGTGAATTTTGTATATCTGTTTCAAACCTACAATTACATTAAAAATGCTATGACCAGATATGTTTCCTTGTTCTCTAAAGAAAACATGCCAAGGCCAAGGGGAACATAGAAAAGAAAAAATCCAAAAATAGATGAACAGCATATAAACATAAACGATTTACCTGGAGAACCACACCCATCAAGATTAATTGTTTTGTAGGACTTCTTTTCACTTTTTATGTTTTTATACAAGACAACCTTTTTGATTATATAAACAAAGTTCCATTCATTGAGTCATTTTAGGGTATTAAGAACATTAACTAACCAGTTAAAAGAGTATTCATTTACATAAACAACTGACTAAGTAAAAAAAACATGGGCTAAACAGAAAATTGGAATACCAATGAGTTAATTAACTGGTTTACATACCGTGAAGGATTTCCTCAAAGATACGCCCGCTATTTTGGAACTTGAACCTGCAGGAACCCTAGAAAGGCACATAAGACATAAAATCAAATAACGAAGCAATCGTTAGAGGAAATAAAGACAGAATTAATATGCTATCTTATTCAAGCAATTGTAAAGAACATTGCATCAATCTCTTCTTGAGATAAAGCACCATGACAAGATAAGTTTCTATTACGTGAAGCATCTATAGAGATTGAATTTTCTTTTAATCTCAAAGGACCACATAAATATGAAAGTTGCTAAAATATAAAACCATTCATGTGTTTTCATACAAAAGCTTAAGCATCTGGGAGAGTTGGTCCTGCATAGCATCAACATCTCTATGACTATATTTAATCTCTACTGTAAAGGTACAAATCCTTGTTGCTCGCATTCTTCTAAAGGAATGTTAAGTTTCAACACAAGGTAAGGGGGCTTGTACATTGTCCACTCATCAAGACTAAAGGTTCCTAATGTGAGGTGTGTTAAATTACTTAAATATAACATCATTCATTTGCTTTTACCCATTAGCTTAAGTGTTTTCCAAATTATATTTAGATAGAAGGACAAAGACAGAATAGATGGATTAATCATCATCTAAATTCGACATGATTTGATGTGCTTTCAAGACTAAAAGTTCCTTGCGTGAAAGGGCATGTTAAATTAAATATAATATCATTCATGTGCATTCACCTATCAACTTAGGTAGTTAAGTAATGCCCTTTGTTGAAAATAGAGGATTTAGATAGGTAGGACAAAAGGATAGAATAAAGTACTTAATAATCTAAAACAGACATGACTTGATGTTATATACAAAATATACACTAACCCTTACTTATGCTAATACTAGAATCCTAATCCTAATTAAATAAGAAAACAGATTATGAATGAAATATGAAAATTACTTCTAAGGGATCATTTAAGATAGTAAAAATAATTAAGATACAAGAATGATGTTATAAGATATTTATTGGCCCCTCAAGCCAAAGCTAACTAAGCTTTGAGCCTGTTAGTTGTTACATTTAACAAGAAAATTAAAAACAATGTGCCAAAATGGAACTGAACAGGCTTAGGCAACTACGTTTGAGACAGAGCAAGACAAAAACAGGATTAGGCCAGACATTGTCTAGGACTAAAGGACAAGACTGATGGAAAGAAGAACATATTGATGTAACCAAACAAGAAAATATGTCGTCCAGTGGAGCCACATAGTAATGGGAAGGTGACAAATTGGGGCAAGGGGTGGGTACAACCAGAGTAAATAGGTTAAACAAAGTTCATATCACTGTGATTGAGAGAAAGGTTGACTTTGAGGTTCTTAGAATGTGAGATTGGGCCTAACTCAACCCCAAAAGCTAGCTCATAGGTGGATACAACCAAAGTAAATAGGTTAAACAAAGTTCATATCACGTGTGATTGTGAGAAAGGTTGACTGTAAGGTTCTTAGAATGTGAGATTGGGCATAACTCAACCTCAAAAGCTAGCTCATAGGGTGAGGGTTGTCCACCACTTATATACTCTATCTTGGCACTATCTCTAACCGATGTGAAACTTAGGTTTTTTCCAATACACCCTTTCACACCCAGCACTTTTGAGCTTTGATGAGGGGATAATATGGTGGGTGGCCCTTTTGATGAATCAAGAATAGGCTCTGATATCATCTTAGAATGTGAGTTTGAGTCTAACTCAACCCCAAAAGCTAACTCATAAGGTGAGGGTTGTCCACCACTTATATGCTCTATCTTGACACTATCTCTAGCTGATGTAGGACTTAGGTTTTTTCCAATACACCCCTTCACACCCAACACTTTTGGGCTTGATGCGTGAATAATATGGTGGGTGGCCTTTTTGATGGTCAAGGATAGACTCTGATGTCATCTTAGAATATGGATTTGAGTCTAACTCAACCCCAAAAGCTAACTCATAGGATGAGGGTTGTCCACCACTTATATACTTTATCTTGGCACTATCTCTAGCCGATGTGGGGCTTGAGTTTTTCCCAATAGAGGTGATAAAAAATATTTTTATAAACCCCTATTTTATACCATACTAGACTCTTAATCCTAATTAAATTAAAAAACTACGTACCCCATTGTGCGGAGGTTCCACGCTATGCGCAAGTAAGGGGGAGGGATATTATACGTAGCCTTATCCTTGCATAAGCAAAGAGGCTGTTTCCGGATTTGAACCCGTGACCAACAAGTCACCAAGACACAACTTTACTGTTGTGCCAGGACTCGCCCTCTCTTAATCCTAATTACATTAAATAAGGAAAAAATCCATGAAACACGAAATTGAAAACCATAACCACTCTAAGATACAGTAAAAATATTATGAGAAATTTTCTACATATTTTAACAAAATCAAAGGTGAAAATGTTTAGGTTGCCACTATATATTAAAGAGCAATCTATCAGAATATTCCAAAACAAAACAGTTCACAAAAGAATGCCATTAATAATTAGTCTCTATATCAGCTGATATGTGAGAAAAACAAATATATGCTTCTTTTTTATAAATGTATAACTGTACAACATAAGTTGAGTTTCAAAAATAAATTGCAAAATTCTATTAAAACAGTGAAATACTACCACCTCCCTTCTAACTTTCTCTCTATTCTGCATAAAGAAGATTCTCACTTCATTTTTGAGCTAGCAATGCCAACAGCTGTTGTGAAGTTTTCTTGAGCATTGCTTACATCAGCCAATGTCTTTCTCACATTTGTATTTCCTACTAAAAGGCAGAATAAATGAAAATGAGGAGTGTGCAATACCACATATTTGTCAAAATTTTAACAAGAAATGAGTTCAGTTAATACTTACCAGAAGTACCATATTTGCCACTACTTCTATCCATACTTTTTTTGAGACCGCCCTTCACCATTAAAGTTGCATAATAGTTATACATATGGAGTGTAAGCAAGGACAGACTCAAGAATACAAAATAAATGGACATTTTCCAAGTATTACAGATTGTTAGAGCATTCAGAAAGTATTAGAAGTTTAGAATGTTTATTACCTTTGGATTACTGGTGCTACTAAGAATAACCCCTTTGCTAGCTACCACGGCTGTTGTGAAGTTTTCTTGAGCATTGCTTACATCAGCCAATGCCTTTCTCACAGTTGTACTTCCTACTAAAATCCAGAATAAGTGAAAATGAGAAGTGTGTAATGCCACATAATTTTCAAAATTTTAACAAGAAATGAGTTCAGTTAATACTTACCAGAAGTACCATATTTTCCACTACTTCTATCCATACTTTTTTTGAGACCACCCTTCACCATTAAAGTTGCATAATAGTTATACATATGTAGTGTAAGCAAGGACAGACTCAAGAATACAAAATATATGGACATTTTCCAAGTATTTACAGATTGTTAGAGCATTCAGACAGTAGTAGAAGTTTAGAATGTTTATTACCTTTGGATTACTGGTGCTATTAAGAATAACCCTTTTGTTAGCTACCACAGTACTCCTGCATAAATTGTAAAAAGAGGAGAGAGAACATATAGATAGATCACTACAGTGCTCTTAAATATTTCAGGAATATATGGAACATCTACAGGAAATGAATATCATTCGGGAATTTATTGTCATGGTTTCACAAAACAAACCATTTCAGACAATGACATGAAAAAACATAAAACAAGGCAGCCGCTTTGGACTCCATCCTATATAAAAGACACAATCGTGGAACAAGCCTATTTAATTTGAACCACAAGAGGGTCTTAAAAACAAGTTTAATTCTCAAAGCCAGTAAACTAAACTCCCTTCACTGCTGCAACGCAATTAGAGGGCTTCCCTATTTATCTAATATCTCAAAAAAGCAAACAATTAACCAAAACCACCTTGACATCAGTAGATTTTACTCTTTTTTCCACAACTTTAGCACCTAACAACAACTAGTGAAGCATAAATCACAACATTTGAAGTCAACAAAGGCACCATCATACCTTGCAGTTGCACTTGCACCTGCTGCTCTTGCAGATGTCCTAAGGAAACAATCAACATTAGTTCTACAAAACATATATTTACTGTACATTTTCAATCACACACAAAAAACGAAAATACTCACATATTCCCATCACCAACTTTAGTCCGGTCAATTTCTGAAAAAACCTTGAAGTGCCTACCACCCACTGTTTCAATATACATATACATATTAAATCACCAAAAACATATAAAATAATAATAATCTAAATAATCAGTCTGATACATAATCCTTCAAATCCAACAAGAAAAATAAAACATAAAAACTCAAACAAATAAATAAATAAATAAATAAAATATGTAAAATATACCACTTGGACGAGATTGGCCACCGCCAACAGAGGCTCGAGTTGAGCCCACCCTAGATTTTCCCTGAAACATGCAAGAACCGAACAAGAATCAAACTAACCGTTTTCCCGTTTAGGGTTTAAGCAAAAATCGAAGGTTAAAACCTCGCAAAGAATCATAACAAGGTCATGCGAAATTTGAAAATCAGAAGAGAAGGAGGTTTTTTTGTGTGAAATAATTGCAAGGTAAAAGAATGGAATAGCGAAAATGGAATTAAACCCTACCGTGAGAGAAACCATTGAGGTATTGGTTTGGATTCGGCTCGAGAGCTTCGATGCAGAAAGGAAGAGGAAAAAGAGATTCAAAACGTAGCCGTTGTTGCGACTGAGGGAAAATTGAAAGCGGAGACGACCGCGCAGTGCCTTTTAGATTTTGAATCGACATGCTTTTACATTCATGCCCTTCAGCCTTTGGCAAGCAAAGTAAAAAAAGCTTTAAAATGGTCCTTAAACTATACATTGAAAGTCTGAGTTTTACATGTCATTCAATTATAACTTATATAATAAGTTTATTAGTTTTTAAAATAATTATTTAAAATAATTCAAAAGGTGATTTATAATTTGATGATTGTGTAAAATAATTTTACATTGTTATTATATACACACTAAATTATTATTTTATTTGGGTTATATGATATTTTTGGTCCATTATATTTTAATATTTTTTCATTTTGGTACATTAAATTTTAAAAATTTCATTTTGGTCATTTATATTTTTGAAAGTTTTATTTTAGTACATTAAGTTTTAAAATTTTCATTTTAGTCTTTTATGTTTTTAAAAGTTTTGATTTTGTCATTTTTTTCATTTTTGGTTAAAAATGTTAGTGTTACATCAATATTTAAAATTTTAAAATAATTATTTGTTTTAGTCGTAGCTATTGTAAATTAATTATTTTACTTTTATTTTAGTGCTATGTCAAAATTTAAAACATTGACAAAGCATTGTTTTTAACGAAAAATGAAAGAAATGATTAAAATGAAACTTTCAAAAATATAAAGAATCAAATAAAAATTTTAAAACTTAATGTACCAAAGTAAAAAAAAATACTAAAACATAATGGACCAAAAGTGATATTTAGTATTTTATTTAAAAATTTTCAAATGGCCATTTATATTTTAAAAAGTTCACTTTGATACCTCATCTATTTAAAAAGATTCAAAATTGTCATTCAATTATTTAAATATATTCAAAATAATCATTGATTTGATACTTAAACCTTTTATTAGATAGATGATTAAAATAAACTTTACATAAAATGAAAGACCAAACTAAACAAAAAGAAATTGAGTTAAGTCTATCTAAACAAAATATCAACTGAGTGGGAAACCTAAAAAGAGAAGTATGTGAATTATTTCTTTGAGAGTATTTTTTTTAGCATAATAAGTTTTGTTGTATAAGTCTACAATAAGGTTATTGTTGGTTGTGTAACATCCTCAATTTATGGATATTAGTGATAAAAAATGAAGAAACCTCTTTTATGGAATAAATTTTATATTTAATAGTAAAAAGACACCCTTAGGCATTATTAACAATAGATATTTTCTATTAAGAGCTAGCATGAATAGGATAATATGATCCAAATGGGAGCCAAGGCCCACTAAGCCCACATGCGTGCACATCCTTTAAGTAGAGGAAGGAAGGGAGAGTTAGAAGGATTACAAGCAAAAAAGGAAGGAAGATAGAGAGAAAGAGGAGAAGAAGGAAAAATAAAGAAGAGGGAAAGGGAGAAGGAGCAAGGATCTAAAGACCCAATGCCTAAAGCTCAATTCTATGGGTTCTTGAAGATAAGTGTTTTTCCCTTGTCCATCTGTATCCCTTGATTTGTTGTTTTTCCCCTTTTGGAACCCTAAGCTTAAAGGTGTTAGGTTTTATGCATTTTGAGTGATTAAGAGAGATTAAGAAATTGATTAGGTGGTTTAAGCCTTTAAGGGATGGATTTTGTAATACAAGTGTTATGTGAGTGAATGACATGCTTGGGTTACAATTACAAGGCCATGGGAAGAAAAATCGCAAGAATTTGCGAAGGTGTAGATCTGTCATGCAAGGCCAAGTCTTGGATTTTTTAGGTTTAGCCTTTGTGGTGCATAATGGAGTTTTAGGTTTAGGGGGCTTGAGGCAAAACTTGAAACTTGTGAGGCTTCACCTAAAAGGTACATATTGGAGATTTAGCTTTAGGGGGCCTACGGCTTAAGATTTATGAGGCTTGTCCTATGAGGTGCATATTGGAGATTTAGCTCTAGAGAGATTAAGGTTAAGCTTGGGATGTGTGATGCTTGGCCTAAGAGGTGAATATTGGAGATTTAGATCTAAGGCGCTTGAGTCTAAGTCTGGGGTTTGTGAGGCGGGGGCGAGAGGTGTAGATTAGAGAATTAGCTCTAAGGAGCTTGAAGCTAAGCCTGAGATTTGTAAGGCCTAGCCTAAGGAGTACAAATTTAAGGTTTTGGTTCCAGAGGTGCTAGGCTAAGTGTGGGACCTACATAATGGGATTTGAAGATATGTGAGAGGTTATGTGTAAAGCTTATGTATGACATTTGAATTATTGTTGGAATGTTAAATTGGTACATAGTTATAAGGCAGTGATTATTCTGTGACTTTTATTTATTGATGAGAACATTATATCATAGTGTTATTGAGATGTTTATACTTTGATATATTGTCATTGAGGTTGTTTAGTGGTTGATGAATGATAACCTTGAATTGGAATCGCCCCTATGTGTAGACAGGAGTTAGTTACATCCTTTATATAGGTCTTTATTGAATAAGATATGCTTAGGATGGTGAGTTCCATGTCAAAACTTCGATCCACTAAAGCGACCTGAGGGGTCTCGCTTAGTGGGATATCTTTTTGAGTACTACCCCTATGTTTTGATTATGAATGGCTTGTCAAAGTATTGAGAACTACTTATCAAGAGGGTTTAGTGACCATTTTAGTGTATAAGGGATGGGTTATTGTGTGGATGGGTGATTAGTGAGATGGATTTGGACCCTAAGTCATGCCATAAGGAATGGTGGGTAAGAAAGTGCATATCTAAGATTGTAGGGGATTCCAAATATGTTGTGTGGTTGGGAGTATGGTGGATGCACAAAAATATACCTTTGGCATTGGGAATACTGATGACTACCAAGACATGAATGCTTGGCTTGGATCGTTTCCGGATTGCAAACTTCAAGACTCCATGAATTGGGGTTTGAAACTCAAATAGAAAAATGGAAAAAGATTAAGGAATGATTAGGAAAGACGCCACGATCCGTAACAGAGAGATAAGTTGGAGGAGGATTCGCCACAAAGGAAAGTTTCCTTGATAAGAATCAATTTGGTTTCACTCAAGAACCAACAAGAGGCTAAGCTCTCAATGCAAGCAAAATGCTTAATTTCATTAATCAAAGTTAACCAAAAATAGCAAAGTCTGAGTATTTATAGGGCTAGACCTCTAATAAACCCCTAAAAAACGTAGATTTAGGTCTATTTACAGAAATATCAAAGCCCATTACATGAAAACAACAAAAGGAAAGTTGTAGTACCATTTTAAATGAAAATAATCGATTAAAACGAAGTGTAATCGATTAAAACAGAGCGTTTCAGTACTGTGTAATCGATTACAACTGACATAAAAGTTTGGTAATCGATTAAAAATACATCGTAATCGATTAAAACAGACAGACAGACAGACAACTAGCTTGTGTAATCGATTAACAAAACGTTGTAATCGATTATTACAGATAGTACTTTCTTTTTACAACAAAATAAGACTTTTGATGTGGTTTTGAAGGGCTTGAGTTCTAGCTCTTGTCATGGGTCCTTCAAAACTCATCAAAGGAAGTGCTTCAAGCTCTCCTTCTAGACCTTTGGCTTGTAATGGACCTCCATCATCATGATCTTTAGATAGTTCTTTATCATCCCCTCCTTCTTGAAAAGAATCCGTCCTTGGATTTGCATTCAAAACACCTTGAAAGGTCCATCACCCCGAGGTTGAAGTTTTGATTTCCTTTGGAAAGGAAACCTATCATTCCTTAGATGTAACCAAACCCAATCACCCGGTTCAAATACCATAGCCTTTTTCCCTTTGTTGGCATGTCGTGCATATTGCTCCATTTTCTTCTCAATTTGATTCTGCACCTTCTCATGGAGATCCTTAACAAAAGTGGCTCTAGAAAGCCCATCCTTGCTCAAAATAGAAGAATCATTAGGTAAAGGAATTAAATCAAGAGGAGATAAAGGATTAAAACCATAAACAACCTCAAAAGGAGAAAAAGAAGTGGTAGAATTGGTTACCCTATTATAAGCAAATTCAACATGGGGTAACCATTCTTCCCAAGTTCTCAAATTACCTTTGATGACACACCTTAGGAGTTGTTGATAGAGGTCTAAGACAAGCCAAAGGTCTAGAAGGAGAGCTTGAAGCACTTTCTTTGGTGAGCTTTAAAGGACCAATGACAAAAGTTAGGACTCAAGCACTTGAGGACCACATCCAAGCTAACTTGGACAAGCATGAAGAGGCACACCAACTCAAGGACAACAAGTGCTGGATTTTGTATTCTAAAGTTGAATTTAATTCAATAAATTCCAGCATTTGTTAGTGGCAAAATTAGTTGTAATAAAAAAGCTTTAAGTGCATTAGTGTAAAGCTTTGTAAGTGCACTTGTGTGTAAATTGTGTAGCACCTTTGTAAGCTTGTTGGCTGCACCTTAAGGCTTAAAATGCTGCACTTAGAAGCTAAAATACTACACCTTTAGGCATGTTGGTTCAGCCAAGAAGTCACTTAGGATGAAGCTTGCAATTCGAGTTTCATTAGCTTGCATTTAGGCTTCATTTAGTTTACATTTCAAGCTTCATTTGCATGATCATTTGCCTTGCATTTGAGTGTAATTCCATGGGCTATATAAGCTGCCCAAAAACTGAATGCAAATACTTTTGATCATTTTTGAATACAATCAGAATTTGTGAGAAGTTTTCTCTTTGTTCTTGTGCAAGAACCTCTTGTTTCTTATCAATGGCTTCAAGCTATTGTGGCGATTCTTCCTAGGCTTATTGGAAAGCTTTTCCATGGTACCATCCACCTTCATCCCTTACCTTCTTCCACCTTCCATTGCTGAAATTAAAAACTCCTAAACAGCCAAGGTTCCCACGTGAAAGTGCTGCAGTTTTTTGTTCTTGAGAAAAGCTTGAAGTTTGGGTTTCAATGCAAGGAAGATTTGGGAAAACTTAATGGCTGTGGGTGCAGCCATACATCACTTCCTCTATAGAGATAATCGACTATATTGTTCTTCACATCACCTGGGTTTATTGAAGAACAAATAGTCAATTGCCATATAGTCGATTGTCAGCAAAAGCAAAAAACTTCATCAAACCCAGATAATCAAGTATGTACTAATGATAGTTGACTATTTGTGAGTTATTCTCAATTTTAAGAAACAAAGGCTCGATATAGTCTACTATACTAACATATAGTCGATTATCTTGATGCAAAATTGAAACTTTTGATTTTAAGACCTAAGTTATGAAAGTTTCAGTTCTTGAAGGCTAACTAACATGGATCAATGCAATGCTAATCATATTTGAGTATGTTGAATTACATATCCTAGTCTAGGATGCATGTATGCATGAATTCACACACACAATCAGGCATTTAAGGAAATAACAAACATCCTAATCAAGACTAGTGTTCCAATATAAAACTCATCATCAATAAAAACTAAAAGTTACAAGTCTTCATCAACTCTTCATGTTTATAATCGTTGTCTCTAAATGACATTCTCCTTTAGTTTATTATGCATCTAAAGATGAAGGTGTTTGTTGGAGCATTAATTGCAACATCAAATATTTGTCACCAACTTGTCAATTTATCTAATAAAGCATTATGCTTATCTTCCTTGATAGGCACTTCAAATCTTGCGTCAGAAAGGAAAATCAACTTTTGTATTGTGTAGTACATTGTCACTACTTTTGGGCGCGCCTTTTAACGGAGTTGGTAGCTTTATCATTTGACTTCTCTTTTTCCCTTTTGCTCTTTGATACATCTTATGAAGAATATTCAAACATGGTGTGCACAAAGGATCATAAACATAGAGCATTAACTTTATCATAAATACTGCATACTTCAATACCTATCTACCATTGCTT
Organism: Glycine latifolia; assembly: GCA_013407115.1. Taxonomy (NCBI): domain Eukaryota; kingdom Viridiplantae; phylum Streptophyta; class Magnoliopsida; order Fabales; family Fabaceae; genus Glycine; species Glycine latifolia. The sequence goes on along the minus strand of CM023948.1, from coordinate 9,539,225 downwards.
GATCCATTAGATACATACTCCATACTTTTCGTGTGTATGTGTTTTAGATTGAACTTTTAAATTTAATATTTATTTTCATCAAATCAAAATAAGGGTTCTGGTTTGTCTTATTCCTTAACAAAGTGCCACAAAGAGATGGTAAGGTAAAAAAAAGTCAAGATACTTAAGAGGTAGCTTATATTAGAAGAATCCTCCTTAGCCAAAATACTTTAGGTTAGAGCCAAACCTTTTCCATTTAAAAAAATGTCTATAAAAACCTTCTTTAGTGGAGATGGCAACCTGGTAGTATGTCCAAAATCCCTTAAGAAACGAGGAAAAAAACTTAGGAAAACAATCAAGGGATTGTTGATTTTGAAGTTAGAGTGAACACAACAATTGTTGTGAGTCAAACAATAGTTGTTATTTTGGGTTTAAGCCTAGAGAGGCTTGTGCAACAATACTTGGGTAAGCCTACAAAAGCTTAGAAAATATTGATGGAGTTTCCTTTGGAGGTTATTGAGGAGTGTTGAGCATGTGGAGGCTTTACAAGAAAGTCTTAGTGAAAAATCCTACAAATATTGATGTACTAGATGTAGCCTAGGTTAGGATGAACTAGTATAAATTTCTTATGTGTTGTATCATTCCTTACTACTTTTCATGTTTTTATGATTGTTACATATTCATATTAAGTTTTGGAAAACCTCATTTTATAAAATTATACCTTTAATATTTGATCAAAAAAATTTCAATTTTTTTTAAACTTTAGAAGCAACATTTGCTTTCACTATGCAAAAAAACCATAATCTATCTAAACAAATTTTGTCATTTATAAAACCACTTTTATAAGAAACATAACATTGGTTTTAACTTGGAGTTTCTATATAAGATTACATGTTTATCTAGGTACTAATGAAGGAAAGTGTTACTCGTAACCAAACTTCTGGTTTCCAAGTAGTAGCTCGAGAAGATATAGTTAGAAGCAAATTTTTGTTGGTGCAGAAAAGGCCTAGTAAGTGTGTGTCATTATTTGACCCCTATCTAGCGACCAATTGATTCACTTTAAAAATCCCTAACAATACCACCTTTTCAAACACCACACTCAACCTTTATGCCACAACAATGAATAAACATCGGGAAAAAGGATCCCCTAGCCTTAAACCTTTAGCCACATCGAATTCCTCAATAGGGCTTCTATTAACGGTATGGCAAGCGTACCAATTGTCCAAGTAATAAAGAGTAAGACCAAATGTCGATTCCACAGGGACTTTGCTGGTACTCGAAATTAATATAAGTGTAGTTCTAAGTAATTAATGAATCAATTTAGTTTGTAGAGTAAATGACATAACACTAAATTTGACGTAAATACAATTATAAAACATAATAAATATAAAGAAAGAAACACAAACACTCGGAATGATTGCAGTGATGGTTGAAATGCGATGTGATAGACATTGGGTGCTCAACTAACCGAAACTAACTTTGATGCAATATTAAGGGTTTTTCACCATTCAACGTTATCCCTCTGAAACAAGTGAGTGAGTTCAGTCATCATTAATTTGCTTCAGAGGACCACTTTTCTTGGTTTCCCAACTCACTCACTTGCCACAACAACAACATACAGAGCTACTTGATCTTGGTTTTGTTTGTTTGTTGCTTTTTTAAAACTCATCCAAAGCATGTTAACCTTTGTGTGCTTGTTATTCACTTCCCTGCAAGAAATTTTAGTCAAATACACTCCCCCAATTTTGGGACAAATTTGTCTTAATCCATAATGATGTTCTCCTAAAACCTAAGGTAAGGTGAACATATTTCCAATTGCTTTTTAGCACAAGGTTCAAGAATCAAAATTCATTATTAGATTAGGCTTAAAAGGGGTGCAAGAGATTCAACATTAATCAACAACAGGGTTGGCTTTTGGCCAAGTGTCTAAATTTAAATTCAAAAAGATCTTGATCATTTCCACATCATACATGCATTCAAGCAGTTCAAGATTCATGCAAAGCCAGATAGTACAATCAATCGTTCTCTCACAATCAATAGGTACACAAATCACATGGTGTATTGAAGCCTAGAGTTTTTCTTCGCAAGAATTTCCTGTCATGCAAGCTAACTAACTCACTCACGCGCATACAATTGATGAAACCATCATTTAACCACAACACGCGCTCACTTTCGAATCGAATTTTAAAATTCCACGCAAACACACCTCTTAATCATGCAGACGCTTTACCAAACATGCTAAAAAAATTTGTTACCAAAAAGTGTCAACCAACAAAAAGTGTTAACTAAAAGAACTATCCATCATGCATATATAAATCCAAAGTTAAAAGCATAATAAAAAGTGTCTAAAGTGCGATGAAAGCGATGAAAAAGTAAAAAAAGCATAAACTGGAAAGCATAAATAAAAGAAGCATAAGATGTCCTATAAAACATGGCCTCAATCCTGTGTAGGACCCATGGGCAGTTGTAACATCTGCCACATAATCATCATCCATGCCAGAAGCAGCATCCTCATCAGCAACATCACCCCCTCGCCAAATGAAGGTCTGTCCTCAGGCCAAGCAATGCTAGAGAGGAAGTCCACAGGCGACATCATCGGTTGCTAGAGAGAGAACTGGTGAAGACTCTACATCAATAGGTGCTGACCTTGGTGGAGGCTAGAGAGCATAGGCAGTAGCTAGTCCTGAGGAATAGACGGAGAAGGATGAGGTGAAGAAGGCTAGCTGGGAGCAGCATCAGCAATAGGGGCCTCAGCATCAGTAAAAGGGGCCGCAAGAACTTTAGCCTTCTTGGTCCCAAGAAAGGACACAGAGTTGTCCACTGGATGCCAGTAATTCTTCCGAATCTACCCCACATTAATGGGGGGTTGAGAGACTTGAAGTCCAAGGTGTCGGACTAGACCCCCTTAGCGTCATAGAGGGCAGTGATGAGAGTTAGGAAGCCAAGTCTACCGGTTCTGGATTGGGCAATCTGGGTGATCTGAAATGAAATGAGACTGTCCAAGTCCATGTCCATCTACATCACAATGCCATAGATCAACCTGGCCTAGTCCATATTAAGGTTGGACGTGTGAGAAGTGGGGCCAAGTTGAAGTAGGACAACACACTCCATGTCTGAGCCAGAGTGGTCATGTCCTTCCGCAGAATCTTCCATAGAGTCCCCTCAGCATTGGGCATGAAATAGTCGCCCGGCATGC
>CM023948.1:9423362-9451050 GCA_013407115.1 Glycine latifolia | reverse complement strand
CCCATCTGCCAGATTGTGGAAAATGAAATTGTATACACAATTTCATTGAAGGGCCAGAAGACGGGATTCTATGCGGATCAGCGTGAGAATCGCCAGTTTATATCAAGAATTTCAGATGGTCAAAAGGTTCTTGATATTTGCTGCTATAGTGGCGGTTTTGCTCTAAATGCCGTGCGTGGAGGTGCTCTGGATGTCACTGGTACATTATATGTTGTTAATTCTGCCTTTTTTTATTATTAATTATCATTGTTTATGATTGACATTATAATACTGTAGATAATTTGGTAGTTCAACTGTCTCAACCTTGAAATTTAGAAAGGAAGGATGCATGCAACTTACCATCATCGAGGTAGTACTAGTAGTGATGTTAAGTATAATTGACTCTAATCCAAATTTGGAACTAAACTTATAACATGTTTTAGGAAATTTTAAGACACTTAAACCTATTAATCATTAATCAAGCAAGAGTCTACAACGATTGTGCACTTGCTAACTGCAGACCATTGATCTAAAAGGATTTTTAGTCATCCAATGACCTGCGGACCATATGTATGTCACTTGTGACTGTGATCCTGTTTGTTAGAGAAAATTAAGAATGGGAATGAAAATTAAGTATGAGAATTACTGACTCAGTATTGTCTTGTCTATATTCATGTTATGAGTATGAAATAAGACTAATACAAGAAAGATAGGCCCAGCCCAATAAGTCATAATAACCTAAAAGCTATTCTGTATCACAGCTGATTGGATTATTTTAAGAGGTGAATTTCTTTTAGATTCATTTGTAGCAATAGAGAATTTTTTGAGTTTACATTATAATGATCTTTTTAAAAAAAATTCTTTACAGGAAACAAGTATATACAGGAAACCATTATTTTAGAGGGCGAGCCCTGGCACAACGGTAAAGTTGTGTCTTGGTGATCTGTTGGTCATGGGTTCGAATCCGAAAACAGCCTCTTTGCATATGCAAGGGTAAGGTTGCGTACAATATCCCTCCCCCCTTACCTGCGCATAGCATGGAGCCTCCGGGCAATGGGGTTACGTGGTTTAAACAAGTATATACAGGGATAGTTTATATGATCAGTATTATATTTTGTTGTGACTACTGAACTGATTTAATAAGTCTGATTATGTCGACAATTTTGTTAGGTATTGACACATCACCGCTAGCTTTGGAGCTTGCTAAAGAAAATGTTGTACTCAACAACATTGATCCTGGAAGAATATCCTTTTTGAGGGAAGATGCAACTGAATTTATGAAGGGTGCTCTCTTGAGAAATGAATCCTGGGATATTGTCATCATTGATCCTCCTAAACTGGCACCAACAAAAAAGGTATCAATTATGGCAGCATACATATAGTTATGTTATGGCATAATTTTACAGTTGGGCTTCAGGTGACTAAAGAAGAAGGTTAGAGGTCAAAGCGATGCAAAATGATTTTAGGCTTTTAGCTTTAGATGGGTTTATTGAATGAAATGCTTATGGATGCAAATGAATATGGTAATTCTACTTTCTGATATGTGTGTAAACTACAAACAGCCTACTCTCACGAAAATGATTCTTTATTAGAAAATTTGAACTATGTTCTTTTACATAGTATGAATAGATGTGTTCCCAGTAATGGGGTTCTTCATTGCTTGGTTTATCGTTTATGATATGGTTTATATGTCCAATAACATTCTGTTATTAACTAATATTACAAAATTGGTCATTGTGATTGTACTTGTATATGTGTTTCTGTGACTCTTTCGTTTGTGGGTGAGCTTATCGCTTGTGTTTCCACAGGGTGCAACATGTCGCTTCTATGATCTAAAATCTCTGGTAGTTAGCTTTGAAATTCTCAATGACTTTCTTTAGTATATTTTTATTGAAAATCTTCACATAAATTGGTCTAATGCTACTTAAATGTCCTTTTTATTCCCCAAAATATGTAACTGTCTTAAAAAATGGTTCCATTTTTAAACCCATTTGCATGAGTAGTTTGATTTTGAAACAGTAATCAGGTGAGGTTGCAAGGCAGCTGAGCTCTTACTTCTATATATGGTGCACATACACTCGCTTACTGCACTGAATATATGATTGGGGAATGGGGATAAGATTAAGGCGTGTTTTTGCTTTTTTAATCTTTTGAATCTCAATTAAGATATTTAAATGCCATAAGCTATGTATGCAAACAGTGCTTTATTTCATTTTACTTGGAATTGAAAGCAATTACATGAGTATAGATCTTGCAAATTCTTGCATGAGCTGGTGTTGTCTCCAAAAGTTTGCCTCTGCTCACTTGAGTTTTCTTTCTTTGAATGTTTTATTGTCTTACAGGTTCTACATAGTGCATCTGGTATGTACAGGAATTTGAATTCGCTTGCTATGCAACTTACAAAAAGAGGTGGTCTTCTGATGACATGTTCCTGTTCTGGAGCTGTGACCCAAAGTGGGATATTCATGCGCATCCTTCAGGTATTAACCTATACGCTTTTGATCCAACTGGAGTTTCATCAGCCAAGAACTATTTTATTTTAAACAATTTCTGATACTACCCAACTTAAGGTTAAGGTTGAATAGTTTGGGTACTACTGAGTTGGATCCTTGGTAGGAATAATTTTTTGTCAGGCTTTACTTATCTCCCCGCTGAACTCTGGATTATTTAGAATCCCTTTCTCTGATGAACAGGAGGCTAAGACAAAAAAAAATAAAATTCTGATAGATCACGACACTTTAATAATCATAATTGTGTCCCTGCTTTAGCAGCAGACAGAGGATGATTTTGAATAATAAAAGATGTTTAGTGAAATATTTATTATTTGTTTAATAATAACTTATTTTTCAAAGGCTCTATAAATATGGTGCTAAAAGAAACAATTATTTCTCTAAATGTTTGGCCCAACTTTTTTTTTGACTTAAGCTATTTTAAAGTTAAAGTTCAAAATACTAGTGTTCTAAAGATAGAGTAGAAATTGTTTCATAGTTGTAGCTTTAAAACTCATATTAAATTAATCCCTTTGTTTCATTGTCCAACATTGATTAGTTCAGGATGAGAGGAAGGCTAGGACATGCAACTTATTTTTAAAAGCTATTTCAATTCGTGTTTTTTTTTTTTAAAGTTATTTTCCTTCTTTTTCTTTTATATAAATTAAGTTCTTTAATTTTTTAGGAGCTTTTCTACAAATCTATTGTACCTAATTTTTTTTATTTAAAAAAACCCTAAGCCAAGCAGTTGGTGTGTTTGGGATAGTTGAAAAAAAATCTGATCATTCCAATATTTGATTATATATGTAATATATTATAGTTAAAATCAATTATGATTAGAATTAACTTTTATTTGAGTATGGTTGCTGAAAAGTGATTTTAAGATAATCTATTTTGTATAGTGCAAAAATAAAATCAATTTTACATAGTAATTATAAAAAATGGTACTTAGTTATTTAATTTTATTAGTAAAATATAACTTGGTGACTCCAATGGACCTAACTTGGTGTTGCTGGAAGCAACAGAGTCATACGATGTGGGGGTTCTATTAAAGGATGGGGTGATTGGATGCATTAGTGGTTTGAGGAAGTTTTACCTTGGAAATCAAGTATTACAATCATAAACAATAAATATCATTAATAATAAAGGGATAAAAAATAAAGAGAAATTTCTAAATAAATTTTCTTACGTAAACAACTTCAAATTAGACAATCTACAAAATAAACAACAATGCACAAATTCGTAGTTTTCTAGAAACGCTTTAACAGTTTCATCTTTAATTGAATCTCGAATACGATCTATTTACTTAGAAGACAAAATTCATGCATTTATACAGTTATACTATTTAAACAAGATAGATTGTCTTCAAGATGTTCTTTTAGATTATCGAAATAATCTAATTCTTGCCGTTGTCCCAAATAAGGTCTACAAAGTTATCGCTTTCTTAAAGTGTTAGTATAAATTGTATGGTTTTGTTTTGATGAGAAAATGTATATATGGTTTTGGGATATTTGTCTTAGATTTTTCCATCTGAACCTGGCTTTGGAAGAAGTGAATACAAGATAATGATTTGTACCACTCACTTTCTCTTCCATTAGTTTTTGATAACACGTGCGCAATTATTGTGCTGGTGAGATCTTGCAATATGCTTATTAGCCTGCCTATTCCAAGTTAATAAAATATTAAAACATCTCCAATGCAAGAACTTAATGAGTTAGCGAATCTTTTTGTTTTCATAGGATTTAAGAATTAATTTTCCCATCAATGGAAGAATTCAACTTATTTTTAGTGAATCTTATTTCATCTCTTTACTCACAATAACTTATTTTTTTTAGCTTAATATATTTTTTGTTCATACAATTCAACATTTATTCATTTTTGTCGTTAAAATACTTTAGATAGCATTTTGAACAGAAAGAAAAGTGTTTTGAACAATAAAAAAGCATTACCAAAGTATTTTAAGGACGAAAAATAAAATAAACACATTTTATAAAGACTAAAATAATTTATTTTGCAGGGACAAAAATAAAAAAACTTTAAATTGCTGAACCCAAAATGTATTTAAAGAAGTTAATAATCACTTTTAATTTAAAAAATGCTTTTTTATAATGGTAACCAAACATAAATACACATTCTGTTTTTGTAAAATCACTTATAAATAAATTACTATTTTAAGCCTAAACAAATTCATCCAAAAACTCATTAGTTCCAATTATATTAAGTGGCTTAACTTCAAGAATCAGCATAAATAACTGCATTGAAGTTGCTTTTCTTTCTTTTTATTAGGGTGCAGCATCTATGGCGGGTAGGAGAATCACTGTCCTCAGACAGGCTGGAGCAGCTTGTGATCACCCTATTGATCCATCATACCCAGAAGGCGCATACCTAACCAACATTCTATTGCGAGTTTCATGAGTATTGTATTTGGGGGATTTAAGTTTTTCCCCATGTAATTATATATTTCAATGGAACTTTGGAAAATGCCCTTTCACCGAATTAGTGAAGAAAATGTCTTACACAGTTGAAAGAAAAAAATGGGCATAGGTTTGCTTATTTAATTATTAATTATTGTCAAACTATATTTTACCACTGAAATTCAAAGCTAACATCTCAAATACAATTGGGTGGCTCCTCTAGCCAAATGCCAAGGTCGGGATCCTTAGCATAAAATGCCAAATGGTCAGCTACAGAACAAAGAAAGAAATCCTGTTTTTCAAGGAAAAATACCACTTTCACTATATGTCCAGATTCACTATTGATTCATCCGTTCAATGGTTTATAGTGTCATTTATCATTAAATAAAGTGAATTTTTTTTTTCTGGGCTCTCATCCATTCTCCATATTGGTGCTGAGGTTGTTGCTGCCTGTGCCTCTTTTTTGACTTCCAGAAAGACCAATATGAAAGATAAAAAACATTCAAAAAAGGATGCAAGAAGCCGGGTGCTGACCTTAAGTGTGCCTTTAACTTGTTCCTTATGGGCTTGTAAGTATGAAAGCGGAGGAGAAAAGTTGCATGGTTCGGGTAACTTGGCAATGATTGATGGAGTAGAAAGTCTCAAAAGGACCATTTTATCTCATGTACACAACTAATATTTTTCACTCAAGAAAAAGGCCAAAGGGTATACCAAAAGCAGGAACTTTCCTATGTTTCTCAAATTGTATAAAAGTAACTAGCAAATACATTGGACACTATTTGTCTTAAAATACAAGATATACCAATTCTGATGCAAAAGACCGAAAGACAATAAAAGAATTTTGTTATTTGGGGTAGAGGGATAATAAAAACACCTAACTATTATTAGCATGTATGAGTATTGATGTACAAAATTACAAACGCAACTGTAGTTTGCAAAATGCACAAGCCATGCAAATCTTGGGAAGATCAAGTTTCTTTGGTCAGTGTCCTCCTGGGTTCCTATTCCATGACAAATAAGAGGGATCTCCAAGTTGCCTAAGGAAAGAGAGCAATATTTAGGAGCTAATAATATTTCAAAATTGCATTGTGCATGGCTGTTGATATATATGAATAATGAACAAATAGTAAACTACATAATTTGAATGGATATAATTGAATAGAAAGGACAAAACATGCATAATGTACAACAAAAACTATGCCAACCTCATTATATTTTGGGTTTTGCTATATATATTTGCAAATTTCTAGTAAAAACTATTTCATTACTAATTTCTAACCTAAATGAATGCAGTAATGCATAGTTTATTTTCCCTACCTGTAAGGATATAAGAAGGGAAAGTTAGTTAGAGGATTTATTAGATATGAATAGGGGAAGAAGGATAGGAGAGGGAGATTTTTTGTCATTGTAATTGAGCATTAACTTTTTGCGAAAGGACAAATCCTTTGTGAAGGGGAAGCACTTGGAGGAGAGTTTTCTTTCTTATTTTCTGTTCTTTTCTTACTAGTCAATAACATCTTTTTTTTTTCATTCTCAATTCAATTCTCGGTTCCTAACACTATCCATCCAAGTAGTTCTGGCAGAAAATAATACTCCTTTTTTTTCTTTCTTCCATCTTAATATGCTAGAGAAGAAAACTAAGGTGGTGCTTGGTTTGAGTGTTTTCTGTTTTCATTTTCAAAGAAAACAAAAAAATAAAAACAAAAATATGTTTGCTTGAAACTTGGAAAACATTTTCTGAGTTTTTTTTCAAAAATAGGCCCAAAACTGAAACAACAAATCAACATTTTCAGTCATAAGTGAAAACATAGTGACAACTTAGAATACTTTCTTTTCAATACATGTTTTCTAAATATTAAAAATTTTAAAAATAAAAATTATTTTCAGAAAAGGAAAATAGAAAACAAACATTCAAACCAAACGCCACCTAACAAATCAGTAAGTATTAAATATAAAAGTAATTTGCAATACACTTGACATTCAATTAACTCAAGCAATATGTAGATTCTAATCAAAATTTTGGTAGCTAATAAGTCAAGGAATGGGAGAACTTAAGTTTAGGTGTTAATGTGTGCAAAAAAGTGAGTGTATTCAATACCATTTAGTATGATCAAATAACTAAGTGTGGAATATTCTAGAATATTTGAAATTAGTTGTGGAATATTCTAGAGTAGTAGAATTAGTTGTATATAATGAACCCTTTGTATTTTAATATGAATGAATGAATAAGAAGATTCATATTACAATATGGTATCAGAGCAGGTTTTCCTGTTATCGTTCTGCAACTCTGAAGCCCATTTTTTTTAAACAAAAAATAAAAACCTTAAGTCATCTCTCTCTCAGCCATTTCCCATAAACACTATCTAGTCACCTCCAATAGCGAAAACAAGGCCACCATTGACTCCAAACACCATTTTTCGGACTATCGATGTCTGTTTGCGGCGCGATTTTTTCCGTTCACCTCATCGGCCTTCCCTCTTCTGGTTTGAGGTGACTTATGGACTTTTCTAATAATACGAGTGAGGAGCTTCGTGCCTCTCCTAATTCTGATGGTGTTTTCATCTCTAAGGTTGAGTATGAGCAATTTCAGAAGGTGATGCCTCAATTTGCTGAAGCAACTAGTCATGTTGCTCAACAAGGTACGACATTCCATGTTAATCGTACTAATCGTTGGATTCTCGATTCAGGGACTTCTGATCATATGATAGGTAATGCAACCTTGTTTTGTTCTTATACCCCTTACTATCAACTGTCACGAATAAGAACAGTCGATGGCTGTTTCTCTACTATTGCTGGAAAGGGATCCATTAAACTTTCTGAACACATTAATTTGAACTCAGTCCTTCATGTTCCCTCTCTTACATGTAACCTCATCTCCATCAGCAAACTTACATATGAGTTAAATTGTGGTGCGAAGTTCTCTGTCCATGCTTGTGTTTTTCAGGAACAGGACTCAAGACTGAAAATTGGCAATGCTAGAGAGGAAGAAGGGCTTTACTATTTGAAAAGGATCCTACTGAAACAAAATTTTTTGCGCACCACTCATTATCTTTGTCTGATGATTGTAATGATGTTTTGTTGTGGCATCGCCGGTTAGGGCATCCAAATTTCTTTTATCTTCAGAAGTTATTCCCAAACTTATTTATCAATAAAAAATCCAGTTCTTTTTCTTGTGATATTTGTCAGTTTGCAAAGCATCCTCGTGTTTCTTATCCTCTTAGAGTTCATCATGATTCTTCTCAATTTACCTTGATTCATAGTGATATATGGGGCCCAGCCCGTGAGAAAAATATCTTTAATGCTTGTTGGTTTATCACTTTTATTGATGATCATTCTAGGGTATGTTGGGTGTATCTTTTAAAGGATAAGTCTGATGCTGCATCCACCTTTAAAAACCTTCATGTTATGATTCAAACTCAATTCCAGACCTCTATCAAAATTCTTCGAACTGACAATGGTACTGAATATTTTAATTCTGTTCTTGGAGACTATCTCACCCAACATGGTATTCTCCATCAAAGTTCTTGTCCTAACACCCCTTAACAAAATGGGGTGGCTGAAAGAAAAAATAGACATCTTCTTGAAGTTGCTCGAGCTTTTTTGTTTACCATGCATGTTCCTAAATATCTATAGAGGGAAGTTGTCTTGCATGCATCATATCTCATCAATCGGATGCCTTCTCGTGTCCTAAATTTTCATTCCCCTTACTCTCAAGTTGTTTGGCTGTGTGGCTTTTGTACATGTTCCTCCCCATCAAAGGTCCAAACTCGATCCTAAGTCTATTCAATGTGTCTTCATAGGATATCCTCCTAACCAAAGGGTTACAAATGTTACTCACCTTCTCTCCGTAAGGTCTTTGTTTCTATGGATGTCACATTTTATGAGACACAATCCTTTTTTCCTTCGACTTCTTTTTAAGGGGAGTCTATTGGGGTAGATGAAGATAAATCTTGGAAACCAAATGAGACTGTTGTTCTGCCTTTGCCTATGACGAGAGGGAGAGTTAATGTGCAGGAGATAGGGCGAGCTACTGTGCTAGAGACTAGAGATCCTCCTGGTAAATGGGGAAAAATTTATAGTAGGCGAAAAACACTTCAGGAGCCTCTACACTGCCAAGATTCTGACTCGAGTCCTAGTTCCAGCATCCCAATACCTAAATGCACTAATGCAGCCGACCTAAATTTGCCTATTGCTCTTCGAAAAGGTACCATATCTTGTACTGCTCACCCTATTTCTCATCATATCTCGTATGAAAAGTTATCCCCAGGTTTTCGTGCTTTCAACACTATTTTAGACAGTACAAAAATACCAAAAAACATCCAAGAAGCACTTGATGACCCAAAATGGAGGAATGCAGTCTTTGAAGAAATGGATGCACTTAAAAAAAATGGAACTAGGGAATCTGTAGCATTACCTAGAGGAAAGAAAACAGTAGGTTGCAAGTGGGTGTTCACAATAAAATTTAATGCAGATAATAGCATCAACAAGTATAAGGCGAGATTGGTTGCTAAGGGATTCACTCAGACTCATGGGATAAACTATCAAGAGACATTTGTCCTAGTTGCCAAACTTAACACTATCCAAGTTCTTCTATCATTTGTTGCCAACCTTGATTGGCCCTTGCAACAATTAGATGTAAAGAATGCCTTCTTGAATGGAGATTTACATGAAGAAGTTTATATGGATCCACCACCTGGTTTTGAAAAAGGAGACGGTTCAATGTGCAAGTTGAAGAAGTCTCTCTATGGGCTTAAACAATCCCCTAGAGAGTGGTTTGAGAAGTTTACCCAAGTTGTAAAGGGAAGAAGATTCCTCCAAGCTCAGACTGATTACACTCTATTTTATAAACACTCTAATGGTGACAAAATTGCTTTTTCTCATTGTTTATGTTGATGACAATTGTCACAGGAAATGATTGTGAGGAGATAAGCTCTTTGAAGCAGTGTTTAGCTGACTAGTTTGAACTGAAATATCTTTGAGTTCTCAAATATTTCCTTGGCATGGAGGCTGCTCATAGTAAGGCAGGAATTTATTTAATTTAGAAGAAATATATTCTAGACTTGTTGCAAGAAATAGGAATGCTTGGGTGCAAGCTAGCAGAGACTCCAGTTGATCCTAATATTAAATTGAGAATTAAGGATGAAAAAGAAGTTGACAAAGAGCAGTACCAAAGGTTGGTGGGAAAGTTGATATACTTATCTCACACACGGTCTGATATTGCATTTGCGGTAGCATGATTAGTCAATTCATGCATTCTCCTAAGGAAAAACACCTTAGTGCAGTTTATAGAATCCTCAAGTACCTCAAAAACACCCCTGGTCGAGGAATGTTCTTTCAAAGGGGACACAAGAGGATGATTGAAATCTATACAGATGCAGATTGGGTTGGCTCGGCAACGGACCGAAGATCCACTTTAGGGTATTGTACCTATGTCTGGGGAAATCTTGTGACTTGGAGAAGTAAGAAACAAACAATTGTTGCCAGAAGCAGTGCAGAAGCAGAATTTCGGGCTCTAGCCCATGGTATTTGTGAGGGAATATGGTTAAAAAGACTTCTTGAGGAATTGAAGATCTCTTATTCCCTACCTGTCAGATTGTATAGTGATAATAAGGCTACTGTCAGTATTGTTCAAAATCCAGTTCACCATGACAGAACTAAACATGTGGAGGTTGATCATCATTTTATCAAAGAAAAATTGGAGGATGGTAGTGTATGTTTGTCATATATACCTACCAAAGAGCAGACGGCGGATATTCTTACCAAAGGATTACACAAGCCCACCTTTGAGGATTTGATTAGCAAGTTGGGAATGATTAATATATATCTCCCAACTTGAGGGGGAGTGTGGAATATTCTAGAGTATTAGAATTAGTTGTGGAATATTCTAGAGTATTAGAATTAGTTGTGGCATATTCTAGAGTATTAGAATAAGTTATGGAATATTCTAGAGTATTAGAATAAGTTGTGGAATATTCTAGAGTAGTAGAATTAGTTGTATATAGTGAACCCTTTGGGTTTCAATCTGAATGAATGAATAAGAAGATTCATATTACAATACTAAGCAACAAACAAAGAAATCTCATTATACTATGCCACAAATAGCCCGTCTTTGTAAGGGACTTGCATGCAGAAAGCAGTAGGGGACCTTTTTACCTTGGCTTGACAAAATACACGACAGTAAAGGCCATTGACAAAAAGAAGCTCAGCCCTCCAACAGTGAGATAAGCAATGCCAAGGAAGTCATTCTTTCCACCGAGCCAACTAGTAGTTGACAGAACAAGCTTCTTCTTGCCATTAAAACTGTATGTGTTGTAGTTGTTGTGCAAATTCACGTTTATGACATCGCCTTTCTCCAGATCCACCTCAATCTTTCCATACAACTTCCTAAAAGTTGGCAAAGCAGCAGTTCGCATCCAAACAATAAGATCCTCATGCTCACTTAACTGTTCCATAAACATTAAAAAGTGAGCAACTTATCTTATTGATGCAAGCAAATAGAGAATGCCTAAACAATCACAAGATGAACAATGGAATATATTGGAAATCATAAAAATGAAAGGAAAAACAACAAGGAGCATAATGAATACAAAAAAAAAAAAGGTTTCCAACTGATTGATCTATTTCAAGATTAGCCTCAGCAAAAGTAACACAAATAATGACCGAGTCGCACATGGTGCAGAATGGACTACTTACATCAAGTATATGTCAAGGGCTTTTAATTTAAAATAAGCAGTAACACATTACAGAGGATAGTCATTTCAGTGCACAACTCAAGATGCCTCTTTGTTTACTAGCTAATTCATCATTTGTTAATTCAAAGGCAGGAACGAATATAAAAAAAATCAAAGGTTTCAAAACTTGGAGCGGAAAACGCATTCACACCAAAAGGTGCATAGAGTTACGGTATCATTCCCACTCTCTACTCTGATCATAACTAGAAATTCAACAGCTGTATTACATTTGGACACATGCATGCCCAATTATCTTCTACTGCTACCATTTCAGTATGGACTAAACTAGGAATTTTGTATACAGAAAAGGTAAAGGTCAATAATCAATCCTCATGGCAATGAAAAGATATTAATGCTATTTCTCAATTATATATTTACTTTTACACTTTGGATATTTAGAAAATAAATATATTATTTTTCCTTCCAAAACATTCCCTTCCTTTGGATTGATTAGCTTAGTTTCAGTTTCAACCATTTAACCATAGTTCTATCCCAAACTTTAGCATATGCATGATAACTATAACGGTAATTTCTGTTTTTAAACTAAAGTGGTTTAGAACTCAATTTTTAGTAAAAGAAAAAAATATCAAAATTATTCAAAACCTAAGCACACAGTATGTATACTAGTCATTAGGGTTCCTGAAGTAATTAAATAACAACTAATAACAAAAACATTAATAAATTAATAATGAACCAAAAATTGCAAGCAAAAAAACAGTGACTCAATGTAGACTGCAGCACAATATCAAAACAACCTCTATTTACTGACCTGAACTCTATGAAGAAAGAGAATTAATATAGTTTACAGATGCTTATTTCAATCAAAACATGAGTTCATGTAAAAACTTACAGGTATTTTTTCATTGAGGTGACCACCGCCTATTATTGAACCATTCTGGAAATTTTTAGGAAAAACATCACTTCCAAATTTGTGGTCCCTGTCACTCTTCCATGAGATGCCTTTCTTGTTCACTGTTAAATTATCGCTATTGCGTGAGAAGCTGTACGTATCATTGAACAAGCTCCAAGCTATAAGACCACAAGGTAAAATTGCCGTTCCATTTACATCATTTTCAGGCTCACAACCACTTACTGAGCTTGCTTTTCCAGAATCCCTCAGCTGTTCATCATTTCGGCTTTTAACATACCTAAATTACAAAAAGTGAACTTATTTATAGCAACTCAAACAATTAAATAAAATGAATAATATGCATTAGATTCCTCTATTAACCAACCAAACTTCGAAGACTGAATTATTGAAGGAACCTGTCAGTCAAAGACCTTGACGTGATAGACTACTTTAAATACATATATATATTTTAGAAAAGGAAAAATAAAGTTCATAATTTCATATCACTGTTTCTTCAAAATTCCTTCCATATTCGCATGTAAATAGATCACTTTTATCTCTGATGCAATTCCGTAAACTTCTTCAAATTAAAAACAAATCATAGCTACAACTCTAAAAAATTATAATTATAACTTATTAAAATATTTTTTTTCCATTTTACATGAAAGCTTTTAAATGAACTTCATGTCAGTTGTCAGCCAGTTATTTTTCTACTTTCATTGTTAACCCTGTAGCAGACTAGCAGGAAAGCATAAAAGCTTAGCAAAAGTGCAGTTCAACTCAACATTTGATAGGAAAAATGCAAAATTGCTCAGTAAAAGAGAAGGGTTGTTTTAGATAGTTGACAGCCAATAAAAATCTTTGTTGAATCCTTATGAGATGCATAAACAATAAATTTCTCATAAAGCCCAATGGTGTTGATTAGTCCTTGGTCACTTTAGACCAATTTCCTCATGGCTGGTAAACATGAAATTCAAATCAAACAAATAAAAAAATTGTGTGAATCACGACAAATAAAAGGAGTATATACCGTCGATGATTCTGGTAAAAGTTGTCAAGTTGGTAGTAAACATAGATAGGAGATTTCATACGCTTCTCCACCTATTCACAAGAGCAATGTTTAAGAAAACAAACTATCATCAAAATTTGAATCCATAATTCATCAATTATGGGAACAGAGTTAATAGAAAAATAATGGTTAAATATCAAAAAGAAAAATCAGTGTCAAGGAAACTTACAGTTAGCTGCCTGTTGCATGGCTTTTCTCCAGGAGTCTGAATGTATGCCACCTTGTCTGTCACATTTGATGGTATGCAGTGTGAGTCATACCTATCGATAATTTCAACAACCTGATTGATAGATAGATAATTAAAAGAAAATTGAAGTCAGCACACTCAGCACTAGTTATAATATAAAGAACTGGTAACCAAAATTCGGAAAGTACTGCACTCAAGCATACATCATGTGAAGCAATTAATGAAGCAACTCCAATGGGAATGAACACAATGGTGACAATCAAGAATGCTGAAATAACCTGCAGGGAAAGTAATACACCAATTTATATAATGACTTCTAAAAACATGAAGAGAATCATTGACAACATATCAAAACAGGAAGATTTACCGCTCTTGGTGTGAGAATAGGTTTGCATGCTGGAAGTTCTTGTTGTGTAAACTTTGAGTCTGAAAGGCAAAAAAAACGTTGAAAGTCAGAAATAACAAGGGACACAAACACAATTGTTGATAAATCAAAATTTGCTGTGTAACTTAAAAAACATAAAAAATAAACCAGAAACCCTCCTTAACTAGATAACCGATAAATATCCATGTCAAAAGCATTTCCTTAACTCTAAAAAAGCATAATAAAACCAATCCAAGGTGGGTAGTATCTACTTTAAGTCTTTAACAACGTCTTATTGTTGTGTAAACTAAGTCTGAGAGCCTTTTATCTTTCTTTCTCAAAGTTAGAAACAACAAAGGACACAAATTCAATTGTTGTTGAATCAAAACATAGTAACGTACTGTCTAACTTAAACGAAAAAAAAAAAAAGAAACTCCTCAACTAGCTCAATAATAAATATCCATGTCAAAAGCATCTCCTTACACAAGCACCAACAAATAAAGAATAACAAAGTCTCATAAATTCTTGAAATAGAGCTTCATGAAGGGTCTTAAAAGAAAAAAGATCACCCCCCTTTAAGAAACAAAACTCAACAAAACCATTAACCCTTCCCACCCCAACATGCATTTAACCAAAAAGCAAAAAATCACGTGGCAAACACACGAAAATCACCGAAAACAAAACGGAAAGCCAACAACAAATGACAAGATAAGATAATTATTACACTTGGGTCTCTTGCTTTGTCTCCTGGTAGCATTGGAGTCATTGGATCCAGCACCTCCAGCGTTGGACGTAGACATGGCCAAAGAACCAAGCCAATTTAATAAAAAACTAAACCTTTTCCGAAAATCTCGAATACCCAGAAGAGAATTCAAACCAAAATGAACAAATCAAGAAAAGAAGATTGAAATTTGAGAGAGAGGGAGAGAAAATGCGGATTTAATCGTAGAAGAAGAGGAGGGACGGGTTACCGTTTGGGCCGGTGGCCCTAGGAATTGACTTTTATTGTAGAAAGGAAAGAGGGAGGAGGGTTCAATTGGCGGGGGCGGCCGATGATCCTTTGTCTCTCTCCCTCTTCAAAGAAAGAACAGAGAGAGCAGCAAAGACCAGTCAAACAAATACAAATACAAATCAAACCTCACGCTTTGATTGAATTCAACTGCTTATGCTATGGGTTGTGCCAAATTATTTTATTTTATTTTTATTTTACTTTTTGTTCTGTTTTTTTTGTCTTTTTCTCTCATTTTGGTTTTTCAAACGTTCCAGAATGCAGACAGCAGGCCGGCGGATATTTCAATGCCGTACCATATCAAAGTTATAAACTGAGACATGTTACAACTTACAAACATATTTTACAATATTTTTTTAATATATTATTTATTTATGATTAGTTATAAGCAATGCTGCGAAAACTGACATGATGAAAGATAGTGAATCAAATGATCCATCCCGATGAATTATTAGTTGGTCTGATTTATATGCATAGTTAAACAGCAAGTACAGACCGTTTTAATCGATTATAATTATTTATACAATTGATTGCATAAGAATCCGTCTTTGGTATTATAGAACATCTACTATTCCCCCCTCCTCCAACCTCATCCGACTTAATCTAACATATTCCGAGTTTCTACCTTGGTACTTCACAAGTCCTAGGCTCCTCCCAACTATTTCCAAAATTACTAATTCGGTAACCCTATCAAAAGGGTTGCGAGCTCTTTCGGTCTCTTTACCCAGTAGCTCTTACAAGTCAACTGAAAACGAGCTTCTCCGAGCTCCACCGAGATCACAACTCAGAAACACATCCGAGATCACTACTCGGAAACACATCCGAGATCACTACTTGGAAAATACATCCGAGATCACTACTCGGAAAACAGATTCGAGATCACGACTCGGACACGGATTTGAAAAAGGTGCTATCTACACCCCTCCCTTATCCGAGTTCCAAAATATACCCTCCTTAAGGTGACGACCCGATCTTATGAACCCGGATTTAACACATGGTTATTATAAGAAGTTTATAACTGGAGGAATCCTAGTGGTCACAATTTGATGAAGAAGACGACCCTCTGCCCTCCAATGGTCATAAACTCCACATTGGGAAAGAGGAGAACCACCTCAGTAACATCATTCATCATATAGATAGTGTGTTAATGTCGTTATATATATATATGTATGTATGTATTGACAGAAAGGACTCTGTTGAATGCTTTTAAAAAAAACTCTTCTTTATTAATATAATACTTGCTTATAAAAGAAAAAAAAATAATGTATGAATAAATGCACAAAAAGAAAGGGTATAAATGCACAAAACAATATATATGAAAAAGAAAGGGTATATTTATTAATTTTCTCATATGGTTATATTCATTATATGTCTTATAGGACTTGTATTGTTCAATCTATAAAGTCTTGGTATTGTAGAAGAGTTGGAGTTTCCCTTAACTCTTCTTTAATAATTTTGTTTAAAAAAACTCTTCTTTATTAATATAATGCTTGCTTATAAAAGAAAAAAACAATATATATGCACAAAACATATATGTTTTTGTGTATAGATTTTTTTTTCCAATTATTCTTGAAAACTATCTATAAAAGATTAGATAGAATAAATTTAACCTTGTCAGTCGAAAATGAAAAAAAAATAAAATATGAATAAATGTCGATACTTATTATGGTTATAAGGATATAAATTAAAATAAATAATTCTCATGGGAAAACTCAATGACCGGTGGTTCATGTTCAACCTAATAATTACACTATAATATTACGGAGTTTGAAGGAAAGGACAAAAACATTCCAGAACTGTTATAATTGGACCTAGATGTAATAGTTATTGATAATTAACTATATCATATAAGTCTTTTCTATACTAACTTGTCAAATGGATTTGAGTTTAGATATTAATATAATATTATTTTGGAGTGCGCGAGTAAAGATAAAATTTTATATTGGATAAAAATTGATAAATTGAATAAAATATAAGTGAAAAGATACATAAACATAATGCTTTAATATTAAACTTCGGCATGATTCTGCTGTTATAAGTACTTTACACCAGTCAGTTGACTTAGAATATGCATAACTTAACTAGAAATCTTGAGCTTTTTGAAAAGCTTTTGATGTATAGTTTACCATGGTATTGGTAATTTGTCACACCTTGAGATTTGAGAGTCATTCCCAGTTTTATTAGATTGACAATGAAAAAACTTTATTCAATGTAATTTTCTGCTTTTATGGAGACACATGATATAGCTTTACTAACCCAAACCAGGTGGTTCTAGTGGCAATATAATGTTTATGGAAAGTAGTTTCTTGAGTCAATTTAGCTTGTAATTACTGGAAACCAGTTGAGTGTGGTGAATATGCTAAGTTTGGACCTTTTTTTTGCAACTTGGGAGCTGTGATTGTGGCAAAGTAGCATTGCTCACAACTTTATCATGTTTATGGTGTTTTAAATTAAGGTGCTTGATCTAGAATAGCATGCATGTAATGTATGACTAAGTATTTTTTTATAGAGTTTTTCTATTAAGCATGTAAACTGATTTTTAGTAGAAAAATTTTCAAAAACATTTATAATTTTGTATCAAAACATACTCTAAATATCTTTATTTTGTATTTAAACCTTTTACATTATTACTATGTCTAACTCAATTAATTAAACATGATGTGTAAATATTATAAATTTTTTAATATTGTATTCAATTTTTATGGATAATTTTTTTTACATTATTTGAAGTTAGTTTTACACACTCTTTGTATGTCAGCAAAACCCGTCCATAAGAAGCTTTTGCAAACCCCAAATTCAAATGCTATATATGTTTCACTTTTACACGGAAATACCATGTCACATATATATAACGATAACACATCTTTTTTCCTAAATATATATCCACCAACAGCAGTACAACATGGGGTGGTCCTTTAGCAAGCCACTTTTGTTTCTTCTGTTTCTCATGGCTGTCTCTGATTCTACTTATTCCACAAATTCTACTACAAATTCTACAAACCTAGGAGCACAAAAAACTCTCTTTGTACGTACACATGTGCGTATTTTCAACAATCTAGGTGATGATAACCAGGGTCTTAGTATTCATTGCAAATCCAAAAATGATGATCTAGGGACTCATGTGATTTATAATAATCAATGTTATGGGTGGCACTTCCATGCTAACTTTTGGGGTACAACATTATTCTTTTGCCATTTTTCATGGTCAGGAGGAGAAGGGACATATGATATCTTTAAAGCTAGGAGGGATAGGAGAAGGTGCGACTGGTATTGTGACTGGTATGTCACCAAAGAAGGTATAGGAGGGTATACTGAAAAATACAACGAACCTTTCCCTAAGATTCGCAAGCAAGACATATTTTACAAGTGGAATTCATGACCACAAAGCCAACGACTAATAGTGGAGAAGAAGCTGCAATGTCTATTAGATTATATATATCCTTGCATATATACATAGATATTAATATTTTGTTGCCTTTAAGTCTACGGGTGTTAGTACCCATGATATATATTTAAATAACCATCGCCGTATGTTATTGTGTCAACAAGGAATAATACCTTATTATATTTGATATTTGTTATATTGGGTGAGTTAGTTGAAATTTTAAAATGTAATTTTAACATAAACACTTTTTTTTTATATAAGTGTTTAAATAGAATTTGTTTTTTTTTAAAATAAACATAAAACTATTTTTAAATAAAAACAATTTAGACAAACATATTAAAATAATATAAAATTACTTATTTTATTAAAATAAATACTTATTTCAACAAATAAATTTTAAAAAAACTGACCCATTGTATAAATAATAACCTATTAATTAACTTTTTTGCTTTCTGCATTGAATAATTTTAGTTTTTCAATTTTTTTATCAATTATAATTTTAACATCATTATAAACTATCTACAAAAGGAATTTCTTATATAGTGTAAATTTATCCTATAAAAAAAGATTAATTATAAATAACATTTAATTTCTCAAATCAATTATAACCAAATTAATCAATATAAAAGAAAGGATAGTCATTTGGTTACAAATATAAATATTTATAACCTTAAAAATAACAACAACACATTATAAAAGGAAAATATATTAATAAAGAAAATAAATACATCAAATATTTTGTTAAAAAAACAAATATAATTATTTCAATAGTGAAGAATATAAAAAGAAAAATACTATTTATAAAAAATAAAATATTTATCTAAAAAGAGGGGAAAAATGTAATTATTTTTGTAAACAATACTATAAAAATGGGATAAAATATTGTAAAAAATACTTAAATTCAATTATTTATATTATAAAATTCTTTAAATAAAATAATTAATATTAAAATATTGTATTATATATATTGAAAAATAAAATTTTGAAAAAAAAACAGGAGGCACCAAGGGTCCCCTCCTCTATACATACATTCGCCCCTGCCACTTACCAACCTTGAGAGTCAAGTCATGTCTCAATTTGAAACAAACTAGCTTTTTGTTATTTATTTAACTTATTTAATATTTATTGTTAATATTATATTATTAAATATGTCAGCTTAAGCCTTATGAGTCATCTAGCCTGAGCCCATTTGAATAGTTGGCTAAACGTGCCGAGTTAAAATCGTCTAACTAAATTTACGCTATACTTTTTAAGATCAACTTGTAGTTTAGGCATGTTGAATAATTTTCTATGTGGAGCCTTTATTGGCCGTCCCAACAAGTTCTTGATGTCCTGCCAAGTAGTAGTAGGAGTACCTTTTTGTGCTATCATTTTCTTTCACCTAAAACAAATAATTTATTTCACAGTTTTTTTACATTTAATTTATACTATTTTTGACTTATGGTTATGTTTATTTAGAATTCAATTAAAAAATATTAATCGTGTAAAGATATTTTACACTATTATCTAGGCATAAATAGTCAAACATTTAACGTTAAACTGTCAATTTTTGTTAAAAAATATTTTAAAGATCATATCTAAGAATATTTTTTTTATAAGCACATCTAAATAATTTATAATTATTTGATAATGTATATACAAATTTAACTCTATTTTTGGTTTAGAGGTATCACTTTCATTGTTGATTAATTCATTTTTTTCTAAGCTTCTTCTTTCTCTAAAACAATCTCTTACTTTTATTCTGTTTTAAAAATTGGACTGGTCAGAATATTGGGTTGGTGTATTATTGATCTAACCAATAGGTCATCAAGGTTTCACCTTTATCTTTATAGTCAATAAATAGTTAGAGATCATGGTCTTTATCTTAGAAGAAGATCCCAACCAAGGAATATATTTTTAATCATCTTTAGTTAATCATTTTAATACATAAGTTCATTGCAAAACTAATAAATACTTTAACTCTAGAGAAAACCATTTTAAAAAGAAGGAATATATTTTATAAACTTTGGTAGACATTTGAATTCTAATAAGAAAGTGAGATATGAAGGTTTTTGCTCAGTGAAACTAGTTTTCCTCGTTCAATTAGTTTGGAACATCCATGTTCACTCAGCAAGTTAGAGATTAGAACCCGTACTCCCTGGGGTATTTTCGCACAACAAAATTGTGGTTTGCTGAGCAAAAATGAGGACGAAAGAATTCAATGCTCCCTTGGCCTAGCTAGCTCAGTGAGAATACTCTCAAGTCTCACTTGGCGAATAACCCAAACTTCGGTTGTTCAGCAACATGGACCATTTTCTCTTAATGACCATGCAGTCACACTTAGTCAATGACGCGAAAACAGATTTTTGTTCAAAAAATAGAGGCAAAAGCACCCTTTAGTTATATTTTTCACTCAGCAAATCTGAATTTGCTTAGTGAATTCTGCAAAATATGTCAATAAGACGTTTCACCTAGTTTCTACCGTCTAAAAAAAAGCTATCAGCTAGCTGCAAAACTGTCACCTAACTTTCTAGCTTCGAGTTAGCTTTTCAACTAATTTTGTCAAACAAACATTAGTATACATTCTGTCACTCTGATTGTATTATTACTGACTTCAACATCAGAATGCCATTTGTAGGTGCGCGAGCACATCTTATGTGCCAATGTACATCTCTGTAATTCACCTCAAATACACATTCACGTCCATCTCAAACAGATAAATTCTATTATACTATAGAATAAACAACTTACTTTTCAAGATTGAACAATTCCAACATCTTTCAGTCAATGTCATCTATAGGCTATACCGAATTACTAAGGAATTAAAACTACATTGGGACATAAATCAAGCCATCATCAAAGTATATAAATGTATAACATATCACAAGTTCCATGGATGGCCATGTCTGAATGTTTATCATTTTCTTCTGTTGTTAGCACTATCTTCTGCATTGATGTTCAGGTCAACAAAATATTAAGCTTTACATAGATTTTCATATATAAATACCGATACATACATATACATACATATGTAAGCACACAAACACATAAATATGTACATGGTCAAATCATGATGACCTTTATGTAATTTATATAATCTTGACTATCAATGTAAAATCTGACGGTCAAGACTTTCTCTTATTACTATGCATATATACGTAGTAGAAAATGAAAAAAAATGTCTGTTTAACGGTGGTGCACGAACATAATGGCATTCTTATAGAAAATGCTTATCAACTTCTCCATCATTTAATCAGGAAACACCCTTATACGACTGGTGATCTTCCTTCGGCATATATGACACTTGCGAATTTTTGATCCACACTCTAAACAAGTCTGCATTTGAACCACTTACAATTCAGCATTGCATTAAAATGAAGGGGAAAAATGGTAGTGTTTTTTGGAGTTTACCATGTGTCCACAACCAAAGGCCATGTTCTTCTCATTAGCTAGGCAAATTGAACAACCCTACATAATTGTAGAAGTAACGTCAGTTCTATTGGGCAAGCTAGTCTTGACAAAAATACCATTTTTGGTCAATCTATTCTAAATTATAAATCTGTAACATTTGTTATAACCAATGGCATGTGATTTATTATTAAACATAGATGTTATAAGTAAATTTTTCTTTTGAATGTAATAGATATTTGTTAGAGTTGGGGGCAATCATCCTTGTTATGAGTAAAGTTTTCTATTTCTCATTTCTAAACACTATCATATGACTTTTCTTTAATTATATATTTAGAATGCAGATTTGGATTCCCTGCAGTTGCTGCAGGGTCCTGTAGTCATCATCTAATGGCACACAATTTTTTGAGTTATGTTTTCTTAAATTTTATATATATGGGGATCCACTTATTCTAGGAGTATTAGATCTCAAGAAAATGAATGGTGAAGATGAAGAGTAGCCTAAAAGATTAAGTCTAAAAGAGTTACTCTTGGAGTAAGTGGATCCCTCCTATATATATATATATGTATATATATATAATGTATTTTCAATGGCCAGGATTTCATGCAGTCACACAAGTGATTGTAGAGAATCCAATTCCTTGAAATACAGTTTTCATGGTTCACGGTATATTTTTTCTTGAACATGAAAACAGCAAATTCTATTATGATTCTAGATTCATTCTATTAACTCCAGTTACCTGTTTTGTAAAGGTTGGATTTCTGCTCAAACTAATTGGCTGGGACACCTGCGTAGAATTGAGAAATGAGAAGCAGAAAACCTCTAAATATAATAAAATAAGCGGCACAAAGATTGTATATATTCCCCAACAGAAACATTAATGGATCATGATGATATGTGAGGACTAATGCATTGAATATGAGACCTTGCTTTAAGGGAATCAAGCATGTCCTCTGAACCAACCACATGTTGGTTAATGTCATAATCCCCTTGATTGCCCCAATTGGCAATCTATTACAGTAAATGTTCATTTTCTAAGGTCTTATTCCCTTTGTTAGGGTGTGCAATCCATGGATCTTGAGTTTATTATGGATATCCTCTATTAACCAATTTATCCATATTCATATCAATACATTTTCATCAATATGATATAGCTTCCAGCCAACACCTTGTACTTCTCACAAAACTTGCTCACCATCCCTGTTACCTACATTGTTAAGAGCATTTCTTAAAGATTTTGAGTCAGTTTGTTTACAATGTCCAAGGACAACAAATCATAATTAATGACACCTAATTGGCTTCTGTAGTGTCAGTGCAAACCTTGACTATGGAATAAGCATTCTTACTAACATCTCAAGTCCTAACCTCCTTAAGAGGCTACAAAAGCCTAGGAGGTTTTCTAATATAATCCAACTAAAGGGTGGCATGAAGATAACACAAACACAAACACAAACAAATAATACCTCAGCACAGTTAGCATAGGATTCAACAGCTGCAATTTCACTCAAAGCATTGACTAATTTTTGTCTTGTCTCTTCAGTTATTCTCCTAGGAAATTGAGTGGTCTTATCAAGCTCTAGTGTAAGCCTTTTGTCGCACTTGTTCTGTTCTTGTAGCTCTATCTTAACCTTAGCACATTTGTTCTGTAAATTTACAATGGCCAGTGAATAATTTCTTGAAGCAAAGAAACCAAGAATGATGCTTCATTTTCCCTTACAAAAATGACTTCTTTTAGGGGCTGCAATTAGGAAAATATACCTGCAACATATGTATATATTCTTCTTGTTTCTTCCTCTCTTTAACTCCACTTTCCAAAGCAATCTGCAAGCAGTGTAGCCTCTGAGATAAACTATTAGCCATTTGACGTGCTTGCTTCTCAGCATTTGACATCAATTCATTTTCATGCTTCAAAATAAACAGCTGAAAATGGAGAACACAAAATGTTAAAATCATTAAAAAAAATGGCTGCAAATGCAATGCACAGCTTACTTCAATTTTGGATTGCCATGAAATCACCTGGTGTTCATTTTCTTTCCTGAAGCTATAAAGTCTATCTATGGAATTCCTTGCTCGCAGTTCCCTTTCATCACGCTCTGATAGTAATGTTATGTTCTCATCCCTGATAACACAATAAAACATTTTGACTTCAACACTTACAGAAAGAGTTTGAAAGCAATGCAGGTTAAATGTGTAAAACCAGCTAGGCTACTATATATTATGTTATTTCTAATACTAAAATGCACTAAAATAAATGGGTTTGAATATGCATTTAAGAATTCAATTAGATACCTGTACGACCATATGAAATTCAAATGTAACACTTCCAACTAAGAAAAAATATGAGACTACAAAACGAAGTTCCTCTCCTACTCTCATTCTATCAAAAAATATATATTGAAAAGCAATAAAGGAAAGAAAAAATTGATTGAGATTTCTGCATAACTACAGCTATTGCAAGGTAAAAATAAATATAGAATCATAAGTAACATGAATACTTAATCTTCGCCAATTCTTCTTCTAGGATTCTCAATTGATCTTCAACCTCCTTCTGGCCATTATTGGTTACTTCCTGCATTAAAATAGAAGATGAAGTCACAAGTAACCATTTCATACAACAAAGTTCCAATGTTGATCATACCTGAGACATAGAACTTCGAATCAGGGCCTTGGAACTGGTGTTTCCTTTTGCATAAACCAAGCAAAGACATAATACAATGAGCTAAATTCTAATTTAGGTTTTCAGAAATAAATGAATATAAACTGGAATGGAAGCAAAATACATGAACATATATGGTAGACCTTAAAGACTATAAGATGGATAATATGTTAGAGACCTGAGTAAAATTCCAAGCGAAGAGGACTAGATGAATGAGCATCATCTTCCACTTCATTTGAATTCGTGAGATTTACAACCTGTGAAGAAAGAGTGGAAAGCCAAAACTTAATTAATATCCTTAATAGTGAATTATTTATTCAACAAATTCATTTTTTCTAATGATTAAAGAAGCATTGATTTTGATTCATGGATTAATTTGCTAAGAATATTGCCTTCGCATTTTAATAGGGTAAAATGTTTTTTACTTAAATATATTTTTTATTTCTAATAAATAACATATTTTTGTATTTATTTTTTAATAAATTTTTATTTTGTATTGAATTTCTAATAAAACAGTATTTTTTTATTCTTGATATTTTGTTTTATTCAATGAAATTAGTGAATTTTGTGTTTGATTTCTAATAAATTAGTGAATTTTGTTTTAATTTTGACTAATAACAAATAAATTTTTTTTATCATAGATCAAATACAAAATTCGCTAATTTATCAAGGATTAAAAATAATTGTCAATGATAAAAAATAAAATTATTATTTTATTAGGGACTTAATGTAAAACAAAATTTATTAAAAAATAAACACAAAATTTGAATATTTATTGGAGATCAAAAATATATTTAATCAATATTTTTTATCCTCTGAAAACTTTTAAAGTTTGATTTTGATCTCAATTTTTTCCCTTCTTTTAGTCCTCTGATTTTAAAATACATCATTTTGGTACTCCAAGTAATTACACTTCATAACGATATTCTCATGCTTTGGAGGAGTTAAAACTGAACTTTAAACATTTTAGAGACCAAAACATATTTTATCTTTTTAATTTTTATAGAGAAATAAAAAATTACATTTCCATTTGCCGGTCTTCCTTGATTGACAATTGCTGCTTCAGTTGAATTTGCCTTCTGAACATGACATTGAAACTTATGCCCAGATCTCCAATCGAAATGTTGACATGTTTGTGAACTGAAAAGGAATAACCATACAAATCTTGCAGCCGTGTGAAGTAAACGCACATAGAAGTCTATAATAAAATACCATTTCATATGTGTAACCCCTTTGTTTTTCTTTTCATATTTAGTACTTTAGTATCTCATATCGGTCTATAATAATAAATAAGATCTAAAGTAATTTTTTTAAAAAAAATTAATTTAAATGAAATATTTACATAATAGGTTTTTTTTTAATTAACGTACATAAATTTTTTGTCAACAAATAAAGCCTTTTTATTTTAAAAAACAAATAACAAATAATTTTTTGATTGAGAGGCCTAAAATTTATGTTTTATTATTTTATTCTTGCATCAATTCTATATTATCTCATACGATTACGATGATCGTTAATATTCAACAAAACAAAGTGTTTTTTTTTACAAGACAATACAAAGTGCTTGATCATAGGTAATTCACTTCGGTCCTTGATTGACTATAGTTAGGACATATTAAATTACACCAGAAAATAAAGTAAACTCTAAAATGGTAGAGCTAATTACATGTAAGAACTCGAATGGATGAGATGGCGTATAGGATAAAGACGGTAGGCACTGAAAAAATCAAATAATAATAGTTTTAAAAATTGAATAGGTGGTGTGTATGTACAATACATGTTTATTTATTTTAAAAAAATCTTTAATCAATTTTTTTAGTTGCTCTTCACTTATACACCATTCAGAAAGCCAACTTACACAAGTCCGCACCTCTGAAGGGCCTTGAACCATAAAAAATACAGTTTAGGTGCACACCCATTAAAAATTAACATAATCATTTACATGTAACTTAAAAAAGTTATGATAATTAAGCTTCAAGCCCCTTTAAGTCTCTCAAGCCTTGACGCGTCATTGCATGCTTTGTTTTTTGAAGAGAACTTCATTGAATGTTACTCCTAGCCGGCCTTAAAATATTTTAAAAGTTATATCTAAAGTGATTTTTTGATTGAAATACAATTTTTTTATATTATTCATATACAAAATTTGTAGACTGATAACACATAAATATTAATTAAAAAACAATTGACTCACGGTGAATATAATATCCTAGCTAGGGACGCAAAATGTTTTGAAGAAAGTGATTGTTCTTGAACATCACTTGTGCTCACGACATCTGTTCACATACTTGGTCAATTATCATATACAATTTTTACAGAAATTTATCCAAGTCTTATGACAAATTATATATATTTTTCCATAAAAATATCTTCACTTTGACGTTGTCCTTCATAGATGTAAATTATCTATAAGTCAAGTAATATATATGGAGCATCTATTAGTTTTAAAAGAAGCAACTTAATTATAATGATAAACACAGAATTTTATTTATTTTGACGTTGTCTAAGAATTTTAATGGAAGTTAAATATCGAAACACAACTTAATCTAGATAATAAATTAAGAGAAAAATGATTATATACTCACTTATGAGTATAAAAAGTTTTACATCGTCGTTAAATCACAATTCTTTATATATAGTAGAATTATTAACTTTTTTTATAATAATTATTTTAAAAGTTATATTAATAACACTGTCGGTACAAGATCATTAAATTCATCAATAAAAGAAATTTTAACTCTAGAATTATATTAAGATAAAAGAATTTAATATCCATATAATCATATATTACCATTTAAATAATTTTAAGATAATTATTTAAAAGTCAATAAATTCATCATACATAAATATTGTGATTGGATGATTATATAGATTATTTTATACTTTTAATGCATATATCTTTTTCTCAAGATAAAATGTTATTTTAAGATAAATCAACGATGTGATGTAAGCAATGGTGAATTTTTTTTCTTAGGTTTCATATATGTGAGAGTATGATGATAAAGGTTAGATTTTAAATGCTCCTTTACATTTACTACTTTTTTTAGTTTTGATCTTTATAAAATAATTATATTTTAATCCCTAGTTACATTAATTTATGAAAATGATTTCTAATAGTATGTACAATAATATATATATATATATATATATATATATATATATATATATAT
>CM023948.1:9368694-9423262 GCA_013407115.1 Glycine latifolia | reverse complement strand
TGTTACTGTTCATCTCTCTCTCTTTCTCTCGTTCAGTTTCTCTAACACTCTAGTTTTTTGTTTTTTCTTCTCCTGCGATTTTTCTCAGCATCATGTCTATTGAAAAATATGATGTCCTCTTTGTTCGTCTTAATGGAAAGAACTACTCCACCTGGGCATTCCAGTTCCAGATCTTTGTCAAAGGCAAGGAGCTTTGGGGTCATGTTGACAGAATTGATTTTGCTCTTGACAAAACTATGCACATGTCAAATGGGAGGTCAAAGACGCACAGGTCATGACTTGGTTCATAGGCTCTGTTGAGCCTAATATCGTCCTCAATCTCAGACCCTTCACCACGACAACAAAGATGTGGGGCTACCTGAAGAAAATTTATAACCAGAACAACACTGCTCGCAGGTTACAACTTTGAACATGAAATTGCCATTTTTCAACAGGATAGTCTCTCAATTTCTGAATTCTATTCTCATTTCATGAATCTTTGGGCTGAATATACTGACATTGTCTATAAAGATTTGTCAACTGAATGACAAACTGCAGTCCAAAACGTTCATGACACCACAAAACGAGATCAATTTCTTATGAAATTGAGATATGATTTTGAGGGCATTTGAACTAACCTAATGAACAAGGCTACTGCCCCCTCCTTGGATGAATGCCTAAATGAACTACTTCATGAAGAACAACGTCTCCTCACTCAGATAAACATGGAATAGTAGAAATCTGCCTCCCTTCTTGTGGCGTATGCAGTACAAGGCAGACCTTGAGTTCGAGACATGAGTACTGTCCAATGTTTCTGCTGCAAAGGCCATGGACATTTTGCTTCTCACTGTCCTAAAAAGTTCTGTAATTACTGCAAAAAAGGTCACATCATAAAAAAATGTCATATCAGACCACCACGGAGAAATGCAACAGCCTTCATTGCCGCTGTTGGCTCTTCTACTACTCCTGTTTCTGTGGATCAGAATCTGCTTGCTTCTGTGCCAATTTTAACCCCTGAAATGGTTCAACAAATGATTGTTTAACATTTTCTGCTTTGAGTCTTTCAGGTAAAGCTTCTTTACCCAGTTCTCCTTGGTATTTTGACTCTGACACATCCAATCATATGACCAACAATGTTGCTGCCCTTACCAATGTTACAAATTACTCTTGTAATTTGCAAATACACACTGCAGATGGAAACAATTTACCTATCACAACAATTGGTGATATTTCCTCATCTCTTACCAATGTTTATGTTTCCCCTGATCTGACCAGTAACCTTATTTTAGTTGGTCAATTAGTTGACAATGATTGCAGAGTTGGATTCTCAAAATCTGGTTGTCTTGTGTAGGATAAACACTCAAGGAAGATGATCGCGAAGGGGCCTAAAGTTGGACGTCTTTTTCCTCTTTATTCATCGCTGTCACCATGTTCTTTTCTGCTTTTTATTTCTTGTAATTCTGCAACTGTTAATTTCCAATTATGGCATAAGCGTCTTGGTCACCCAAATTCCAATGTACTTTATGATGATGAAATCTGGAGTTCTTGGCAATAAACATTCCCCATCTTTTAGTGCTGTTCAATTTGATTGCAATTCTTGTAAACTTGGTAAAAGTAAAATTCTACCATTTCTAGTTTATCAATCAAATGTAAATCAGCCTTTTGACATAATTCACATGATTTATGGGCAATCACACCTGTAATATCTCATGCACATTACAGGTATTTTATCACTTTTATTGACGAATATAGTCGTTTCACATGGGGTCTATTTTTTGCGATCTAAATCTGAAGCTTTCTCTGCATTCAAATTCTTGCATGCTTATGTTTAAACTCAATTTTCATCAAAAGTTAAAACTCTGCGTTCTGACAATTGGGGGGAGGGGGAAATACACATCTTATTTGTTTCAAGGGTTCTTGCAGTCAAATGGTATATTATCTCAAAGGTCGTGTCCTTCCACACCCCAACAACATGGGGTAGTTGAAAGAAAAAACCTCCATCTTCTTGATGTTGTTTGTACCTTAATGTTGGACTCCTTTGTGCCCTTCCATTTTTGATGTGAAGCTCTCTCAACTGCTGTCCACCTTATTAATCGGCTTCCTTCTCAAGCCTTAAACAATGATTCCTCTTTCTTAAGGTTATTTGGTAAGCCACCCAATTATTCCACTCTTCGCACCTTTGGTTGTGTCTGTTATGTTCATCTTCAGCCACTAGAACGCCCCAAACTTAGCTCAATCTGTTAAATGTGCTTTTCTTTGTTACTCCCCATCATTTATATGCTATGATCCTCATTTACATAGGATTTGGGTTTCTAGAAATGTTATCTTTCAAGAAGATACATATTCTTTTGCTACTAACCAAGACACTCACTCTTCTACATCCAAATCTGTTTTGCCATTGTTTCCTAACAGTTTTGCAGAAGAACAAGCTCATTCTCCTTTCATGGTCTACCTAAGACGTCCGGCTGTTCCACCAATTCAGCCTTCAATCCCTCCAAGGCCCCCTCCTGATCATTCTGTGGTTGTTGATCCAGCGGTTCAACTAGAACCATCCCTTTTACGTCACAGTACTCGCATTCATAAATCATCGGAAAAATATGGTTTTTCTGAACCTTTATCTTTAACAACAACTTTAGCATCTGTTCCTATTCCTTCTTTATATAAACAGGCAATGGAGCATAAATTTTGGCAGGATGCTATAGAAAGTAAACTTCTTGCACTAGAGGAAAATCAGACATGGGACATTGTTTCATGCCCACCATCGGTTAAACCTCTTGGCAGTAAATTTGTATTCACTATAAAGTTGTGTTTAGATGGATCAATAGATCGATACGAGGCTAGATTGGTTGTTCTTGGAAATAAGAAAGAATTTGACCTAGACTATGAAGAGACCTTTGCACCGGTGGCCAAGATGACTACTGTGAGTACTATTATTGCCATTGCTGCATCTGAATCTTGGCAAATTCACCAGCTAGATGTCAAAAATGCCTTCCTTCTTAGTGACCTCAAAGAAGAAGTTTACATCAAACCACTTACTGGTATGCCCTCACCATTACCTAATACGGTTTGCAAGCTAAAACGTTCTTTGTATGGATTAAAACAGGCACCATGAGTGTGGTTTGAAAAGTTTAGCACAACACTACTTGGCTTTTCCTTCATCCAAAGTAGCTATGATCCATCTCTCTTTCTGCAAAGGACCTCAAAAGGAATTGTGATCCTCCTTGTTTATGTGGATGACTTTATCGTCATCGGCTCAGATTAAGAGGCCATCACTACAATCAAACAATTGCTGCATACAATTTTCCACATGAAAGATCTTGGACAACTCACTTATTTCTTGGGATTAGAAGTACAATTCTAACAAAAAGGCATCTTTGTCACTCAGCAATGTTGGGTATGGCTCATATTGTGCCGTCAGCAGATATGCACGGGGGCCCCGCTCCCCGGTGAGCGGGCAGGGGCTCAGGGGAGTCTCCTTGGCAAGGGCTAGGGGGCAACGCCCTCAGAACTTTTTTCGAGGCCTAATACTGTTGTTGGTCTCGTGTTTTATTATTTGTAGTTTGGGCTTGGGCCCATGAATAGTTATGGTACTTAGGGTTTCTAAGCCTATATATATCCTTGTAATCCGAGTGCAATTGTACGAGTGTATGAGGAAATATAGTGAATAGCTGGACGTAGCCTACATTAGGTGAATTAGGGTAAACTCTGTGCGTTGTTTTCGTCTTCCCTTTCTCTCTTTCTCCTATCTCGATTGTTGTGTGATTGCTCGGTACCGAACAAGCACAAATATACTCAAGATCTAATTCAGCTAGTTGGTCTCACCACTGCAACTACGGTTGACACTCCCGTGGAAGTTAATGTCAAGTTAAGACAGAATGAGGGTGAACTCATACAAGATCCAACTTTATATAGAAAGTTGGTTGGAAGTCTCATCTGCCTAACCATCACAAGACCTGATATCTCTTTTGCTGTCCACACAGTCAGCAAATGAATGCAAAATCCTAGACACTTGCATGTTACAGCAGTACAATGAATCATTAAATATTTGCTGGCTACTCCCAGCCATGGTCTCTTCTTTCCTACAGGTGCAACAATACAACTTCAAGTATACAACGATGCTGATTAGGCTAGATGTCCCGACACAAGGAAGTCTACTACTGTCTAGTGTATGTTTTTAGGAGATGCACCTATCTCCTAAAAATGCAAGAAACAAGAATCTGTCTCTAAATCCTCCACTGAAGCAGAATATTGGTCCATGTCTGCAACATGCTCTGATAATACAAGTGTGTAGAATATTCTAGAATATTAGAATTAGTTGTGGAATATTCTAGAGTATTAGAATTAGTTGTAGAATATTCTAGAGTATTAGAATTAGTTGTGGAATATTCTAGAATATTAGAATAAGTTGTATATAATGAACCCTTTGGGTTTCAATCTGAATGAGAATGAAAAAGAGTATTCATATTACAATATGGTATCAAGAGCAGGTTTTCCTGTTATCGTTGTGCAACTCTGAAGCGTATTTTTTTTATAAAAAAAAAAAAAAGTTCCTACCCTCTTTTGGTTTGAGGTGACTTATGGACTCTTCTAATAACACGAGTGAGGAGCTTCGTACCTCTCCTAATTTTGATGGTGTTTTCATCTCCAAGGCTGAGTATGAGCAATTTCAGAGGGTAATGCCTCAATTTGCTGAAGCAACTAGTCTTGTTGCTCAACAAGGTACGACATTCCATGTTAATGGTAGTAATCGGTGGATTCTTGATTCAGGGGCTTCTGATCATATGACAGGTAATGCAACCTTATTTTGTTCTTATACCCCTTACTATCAACTGTCACGAATAAGAACAGCCGATGGCAGCTTCTCAACTATTGCTGGAAAGGGATCCATTAAACTTTCTGAACACATTACTTTGAACTCAGTCCTTCATGTTCCATCTCTTACTTGCAACCTCATCTCTATCAGCAAACTTACATCTGAGTTAAATTGTGTTGCGAAGTTTTCTGTCCATGCTTGTGTTTTTCTAGAACAGGACTCGGGGTTGAAAATTGGCAGTGCTAGAGAGGAAGAAGGGCTTTACTATTTTGAAAAGGATCCTAATGAAACAAAATTTTTTGCACACTACTCATTATCTTTGTCTGATGATTGTAATGATGTTTTGTTGTGGCATCGTCGGTTAGGACACCCAAATTTCTTTTATCTTCAGAAGTTGCTCCCAAACTTATTTATCAATGAAAAACCCAGTTCTTTTTCTTGTGATATTTGTCAGTTTGCAAAGCATCCTCGTGTGTCTTATCCTCCTAGAGTTCGTCATGATTCTTCTCCATTTACCTTGATTCATAGTGATATATGGGGCCCAGCCCATGAGAAAAATATCTCCGGTGCTCGTTGGTTTATTACTTTTATTGATGATCATTCTAGGGTATGTTGGGTATATCTTTTAAAGGATAAGTCTGATGTTGCATCCACCTTTAAAAACTTTCATGCTATGATTCAAACTCAGTTCCAGACCTCTATTAAAATTCTTCGAACTGACAATGGTACTGAATATTTTAATTCTGTTCTTGGAGACTATCTCACCCAGCAAGGTATTCTCCATCAAAGTTCTTGTCCTAACACCCCTCAACAAAATGGGGTGGCTGAAAGAAAAAATAGACATCTTCTTGAAGTTGCTCGAGCTCTTTTGTTTACCATGCATGTCCCTAAATATCTATAGGGGGAAGCTGTCTTGCATGCATCATATCTCATCAATCGGATGCTTTCTCGTGTCCTAAATTTTCATTCCCCTTTATCTTGTCTTACCAACACCTTTCCTTTTTTTCGAGCTCATTCTTCCCTTCCTCTTAAGTTGTTTGGCTGTGTGGCTTTTGTACATGTTCCTCCCCATCAAAGGTCCAAGCTCGATCCTAAGTCTATTCGATGTGTCTTCATAGGATATCCTCCTAACCAAAAAGGTTACAAATGTTACTCACCTTCTCTCCGTAAGGCCTTTGTTTCTATGGATGTCACATTTTATGAGATACAATCCTTTTTTCCTTCGACTTATCTTCCAGGGGAGTCAATTGGGGTAGATGAAGATAAGTCTTGGAAATCAAATGAGTCTGTTGTTCTACCTTTGCCTTTGGAGACAGGGGGAGTTATTGTGCAGGAGATAGGGGGAGCTACTGTGCCAGAGACGAGAGATCCTCCTGGTAAATGGGGAAAAATTTACAGCAGGCGAAAAACACTGCAGGAGCCTTTAGACTGCCAAGATTCTGGCTCGAGTCCTAGTTCCAGCAACCCAATACCTGAATGCATTGATACAGCCGACCCAAATTTGCCTATTGCTCTTCGAAAAGGTACCAGATCTTGTATTGCTCACCCTATTTCTCATCATATCTCGTATGAAAAGTTATCCCCAGGTTTTCGAGCTTTCAACACTATTTTAGACAGTACAAAAATACCCAAAAACATCCAAGAAACACTTGATGACCCAAAATGGAGGAATGCAGTCTTTGAAGAAATGGATGCACTTAAAAAAAATGGAACTTGAGAATCTGTAGCATTACCCAGAGGAAAAAAAACAGTAAGTTGCAAGTGGGTGTTCACAATAAAATTTAATGCAGATAATAGCATCAACAAGTATAAGGCAAGATTGGTTGCTAAGGGATTCACTCAGACTCATGGGATAGACTATCAAGAAACATTTGCCCCAGTTGCCAAACTTAACACTATCCGAGTTCTACTATCATTTGCTGCCAACCTTGATTGGCCATTGCAACAATTAGATGTAAAGAATGCCTTCTTGAATGGAGATTTACATGAAGAAGTTTATATGGATCCACCACCTGGTTTTGAAAAAGGAGATGGATCAGTATGTAAGTTGAAGAAGTCTCTCTATAGGCTTAAACAATCCCCAGGAGAGTGGTTTGAGAAGTTTACCCAAGCTGTGAAGGGAAAAGGATTTCTCCAAGCTCAGACTGATCATACTCTATTTTATAAACACTCTGATGGTAGCAAAATTGCTATTCTCATTGTTTATGTTGACGACATAATTGTCACAGGAAATGATTGTGAGGAGATAAACTCTTTGAAGCAGTGTTTAGCTGATCAGTTTGAACTGAAAGATCTTGGAGTTCTCAAATATTTCCTTGGCATGGAGGTTGCTCGTAGTAAGGCAGAAATTTCTTTAACTCAGAAGAAATATATTCTAGACCTATTGCAAGAAACAGGAATGCTTGGGTGCAAGCCAACAGAGACTCCAATTGATCCTAATATTAAATTGGGAATTGAAGATGGGAAAGAAGTTGACAGAGAACAGTACCAGAGGTTGGTGGGGAAGTTGATCTACTTATCACACACTCGGCCTGATATTGCATTTGCGGTTAGCATGGTTAGTCAATTCATGCATTCTCCTAAGGAAAAACACCTTAGTGCAGTTTATAGAATCCTCAAGTACCTCAAAAACACCCCTGGTCGAGGAATGTTCTTTCAAAGGGGACACAAGAGGATGATTGAAATCTATACAGATGCAGATTGGGCTGGCTCGGTAATGGACCGAAGATCCACTTCAGGGTATTGTACCTATGTCTGGGGAAATCTTGTGACCTGGAGAAGCAAGAAACAAACAGTTGTTGCCAGAAGCAGTGCAGAAGCAGAATTTCGGGCTCTAGCCCATGGTATTTGTGAAGGAATCTGGTTAAAAAGACTTCTTGAGGAATTGAAAATCTCTTATTCCCTACCTGTCAGATTGTATTGTGATAATAAGGCTGCTGTCAGTATTGCTCAAAATCCAATTCACCATGACAGAACTAAACATGTAGAGGTTGATCGTCATTTTATCAAAGAAAAATTGGAGGATGGTAGTGTATGTTTATCATATATACCTACCAAAGAACAGATGACAGATATTCTTACTAAAGGATTACACAAGCCCACCTTTGAGGATTTAATTAGCAAGTTGGGAATGATTAATATATATCTCCCAACTTGAGGGGGAGTGTAGAATATTAGAATTAGTTGTGGAATATTCTAGAGTATTAGAATTAATTGTGGCATATTCTAGAGTATTAGAATTAGTTGTTGAATATTCTAGAGTATTAGAATTAGTTGTGGAATATTCTAGAATATTAGAATAAGTTGTATATAATGAACCCTTTGGGTTTCAATCTGAATGAGAATGAAAAAGAGTATTCATATTACAATAAAGTGCCATTTAGATTGCAGCAAATCCTGTATACCATGAAAGATCAAAGCACATAGAGGTCAATTGCCATTCAATCAGGGAAGCCTATGACGCAGAATTATCACTCTGCCTCATGTCTCAACATCTGTTCAACTAGCCGACGTCCTCACCAAATCTTTGACACGTCAACGGCATAATTTCCTAGTCAACAAATTGATGCTTGTAGATTCCCCAACATCAATTTGAAAAGGGGGGGGGTGTCAATAGAATTGATAGGCAGATTATTTGGCCTTATTTGTGCAGATTTGTTGACCCTTTAAACCAGCATATCTTGGATGATTGTATAGCTGTAATTGTGTAATTATATACTTAATTAGTTAGCCCAGTTGTAGGTTACCATTTATAGCTTTTTAACAAATTTCAAGGCTAGAAATCAGATTGTATCATACTATTTAAATGAGAATTCTCCAAAGGAGAGAACACAGTTTTTACCCCAATTTCTGAGTTTCATAATTATAATTATATAGTAAAATATTATAATTATTCATATCACTCTCTCCTGCCTTGATTGACATGGTAGTACTTGTCATTTAGTGTCAATTTCAGTGTCATAATAACATTTAAGCATGTTTCATTTCAAATTCATGTTGGAGCAGTATGCTTGAATTACTCTGCTCTCGGTCTGATATTTTTGTACTTATAATTTCAATCCTGGATTCATTGGCCCCGTGTAACTATTGTTCCATTTGCCAGCTTTCATCCAAGTGTGATAACAGGTTGTTCCTCATCAGCTTTTGTGTTCCGAAACTAGGAAATTATCCTTTTCTTGAGGCATATTCCCGTCCAATTCGATGCATCTCCAGAAGCCGTAACACAAGAGTGTCCACTCTGGTGTGGAAAAGGTCAACTGCTCTTAATTGCCTTAGTTTATCTCCATCTTCAGCTATGGATGATGGATCGTTGGACCTCCAGCATTCAAGTCATGAAGCACAAACCAATCCACTGATGAAGCGGTTTAGATTTGGCCAAGACAAGATATCTGCATCAGTGAAGGCTGACCCCACCTTAGAGCAACCTGATGAAGAATGTAATTCTCACGTCCGGACTGCTAACCAGGTGACTACCTGTTTTATTTTTCAATCTTATTTTATTATGTATATATGAGTGAAAGAAAAAAACAGCAAATGATACTTACTATGTACATGGATGGCCTACCTAGTAGGTTATAGCTTATATGGCTATTATACAAAACATGCCACTACAGTACAGATGCCACAGGTTGATGCGATCACCATTGATAAAATTTAAATATCGATTTTTCCAGAAGCTTTTTCAGACATTGGGTTCATCTATTATTTTTAAAGTTTTAGTGTACATGTCTTGAGTTTTTAGATGATTCTTTTTAGTCTCTAATCCCACCTCATGTGAATACCAAAGTATTGACAAAGCACAGACGAACTCAGACCTGCTAAAGATTTAATTAATGTTAAGAGAGTAAGAGGCGGTGAAGATCAAAGCCCTGAGCACTTGGTCAAATATTCTTTGATATTGTATCAAGTAGCTGACTATCTTTAAAGTTTAAAGCTTAAACATAAAGGAAAATGCCTTGGAATGGTTTTGATTTATATCCAACACCGAATATGTTCTCTCTAAGGCCAATTTGGTTGTCGGGTGAAAATGTACTAACCTATTGCTAAGATTTTAATGATACTGGTGTAACCTGGACTTATTCTTTTGTCTATGTGTGGTTCATCTATGTGAACCTTTGTTGATGTTTCCTCAAATTATTTTTTTATGATTTGTCTTAAGTAGGTCCTCTTTGCTGTCATTCTCTTTTAACTGGCACTGCAAACTTAATTGTCGTTAGGTTGAGAATGGGTTTCCAACAAGCTTGGGTGGAAGGTCAGCAAACTTCAATGAAGCAGATGATTCTCCATCTGATTCAGAGAGTATAGGGGAGGGGAATTCACCTCTAAATAGTATGGCAAGTAGACGATATCCAATATCTGATATGACCATTTTCAAATACTGCCTTGCAAGCTTGGCTGAGAGATCTCTCATGCTTAAGGAAATTGCTACCTTTGCTTCTGACAAAGAAATTTCTGAATTGGCTCATCAAGTGTCACTCTATTCAGGATGTTCACACCTTGGGTGAGTGATTTTTCTTGCAGCAATTATGTAATTGCATTACTTCTTTATTAAAGGATGGTAGCTGGGTATAGTTGCTTGTGACTAGAAAGATTGTAACAAGAATCAAAGATATTTATGGATAATTATTTTTGAAATTCGATATCATTATAAATTCCCAGATTAAGCTGTGTTGTCCTTGTCAGTTTCAAAAGTAATACATGCTTCTAGTATTCATCTTTTCATGTTTGACACTGGTACTGTATATGATAACAGTCAATGATTGAGAGTTTGTTTGGAAGAAAAGATGAAAATAATATTTGTGAGAAATTTTGTATTTTTTTAGTGGGACCCACATTTTTTACACTCTACTTTAATTAAGAAAATTTTCTTTTATTTCCATCATCTCTATTTCCATCCTCTAAACCAAACACACCATTAATGATTCAGTGAATATTTAGAGAATGAATGTGAAAGCAGAAAAATGTTTTCATTCCCACTGAATCAGTACAACCGTTTTGGCATTTATACAGGTAGGTTAGTTAAAACATCCCTAACTAACTCAAGGCTCATGCAAGCTGTCAGATGACAGTTGTCAAACTGACTCACTAAGACTAGCTAATGCCCAAGAGATGTAGTAATAGACTGATCTCAATACAATATTCAAACACCTCTCAAGAAACTCAAGGTGGGTGAGAAGAGACAAGCTTAGAAACACAAAAGATGTGGGAGAAAGAGGCTTGGTGAGGACATCAGCCCACTGATCCTGCTAGAATATAAGGAGAAGGGAAAGTTAGTTAAGATAGTTAGACTATTTTTGTTTTTGATCGGCAAAGATATATATTATATATATGAATAAAGGATAGCTACAAGTATGAAAAACAAAAATAGTCCATGATATCAAAACCATAACTATGGCAGCCTAATACATGGAAGACATGAATTAAAGTGCCATAGCAAGGATGGACATAAAACCCCCAAAACACGTGAGATTAAATCCTCCCCTGAGTACAAAAAATATCCCTAAGGTTGCAAGACCAAACGTGAAACGACATGTGAAAGCCTTTCTCCATGTTTTTAATCCACCACCAACAGAAAAAGAGAGCATCATCCATCAGCTTTTGGCTGTTGAAACTCCCATTTTGGAAAATGATGCTGTTTCTGTGTCCCCATATAGCCCATGTCAAAGCTAGCCACCAGGTCATCCATCTCTGCGAGCATAGCCCAATGTGGGAGTATAAAGAATGTTGACTGAAGTGTTCAATCGGATGTAGGGGTAGGGCGCTTCGAATAGATAACCAAGACAATGTTTCCCACCATAGCGGCCTGATTTTATCGCAGCTGAAGAACAAATGAGCTGCATCCTTATTAGAGGACCTGCAGAAAGGACATGATGGGTCATCAATATCCACGTTCCTTCTGATTAGGTTCCTCTTTGTAGGAAGTCTGTCCCCAAAAAGTCTCCAAGCAAAGCAAGATACTTTACTAGGAACTTTAATTTTCCATAATTCCTTAAAGGCTTGGCATACTGTTGTCTGTTCCCTGCAAAGAAAATTGTATGCGGTTCTGACAGTGTATTTTCCAGGTATACCATCCTCCCACAACCAGGAGTCTTGCTGCTGTGACCTAGACTCAAAGTGCTGAATATCCTCCATAAATTTGACAGCAGATGCCACCTCTCCTTCCATGAAAAATCATCTCCACCTCAGCTGCCATTCCCACCCCTGCTGGGATTGTTTACCCATGCGACAAATGAAATGTTGTTGTTGGAGCGATAACTGGTACAACCTTGGGTATTTATCTCTCAAGCATAACCCTTCATTCATCCACCCATCCTCCCAAAACAAAGTCCTTGAGCCACACCCAATCAACCATTTCTTTCCACTAAACAGCCCACTACTATCCACAAATGCACAGCAGATGGAGCTGAGATCCCTCCACCAAATAGATTCAAAACCCGACCTTCTAGACACCTCCAAATTCCTCCAGCTGCCATATTTCGAAATCAGGACTTGTGCCCAAAGCTCATCCTGCTGGTGGAATAAGTTCCAAGCCCATTTCCCAATTAAAGCACTGTTGAACCTGCTTAAATCTTTAATTCCCAGACCCCCACAATCAGTAGATTGGCATATTACCTCCCAGCTGACCCAAGCAATTTTCTGTTGATCTTCATTACCACCCCATAAAAAATTCCTTTGAACTCTTATCAATCTATCAATAACCTTCCTAGGAGCCTTGAAAAAGGATAGGAGGAAGATAGTTAGACTATTAATGAGTTAGTTAGAGGGGTTTATTAGATATAAATAGGGGAAGAAGGATATGAGAGTGAGATTTGCTGTCGTTGTAAATTAAGCATTAGCTTTGTGATGCTGATCAAAAAAAAAAAAAAAAAAAAAAAAGCATTAGCTTTGTGAAGGGGAGTGTTCAAGATATGATTTGATCATAATAAATAGGAAAATTTCTCCAAGGGTTTTCCCTTCACAAAGGATTTCTCCTTTCACAAAGAGCTAATGCTCAATCTACAAATGATAAAATCCCTCTCGCTCCTATCTTTCTTCCCCTATTTATATATAATAATCTAACTAGCTAATTCATTAATAGTCTAACTATCTTAACTAACTCTCCCTTCTCCTTATATCCCAACAATACACCCCTCCTAAAAATCAACCTTGTCCTCAAGGTTGGAACTTGAAAACTGGAATTGCACACTGAAATGACACACTTCCTCAAGTTTTCCCCTATTGTTGGAAGACAATTGCACTCATTGTAGCTTAGCTGGGAATGACCCACTGTCCTTGCATGCGGGGTTGAGTTCTGTGCTCTGGTGGAGGTCGGGATAAAAGCAAATTCTAAATAATCTGGATCTCCATGTGGGATGTTGCAATCTCTTTCCACCTCTGCTCTCTTAACATGTCATCAACTACACAAGCATTCAAGTTTAGCGATATAAATCTTGCAACCCAGTTTGAACTCCAAGTTTCTGCTCCTCTTTTATGAATCACATTTCTACAGCCCATTTGGGCCTAACCCACTATGTAAAAAATTGTATCCACTTTGTCGAATTCCAAAACTTCCCATTCCTCTTTCTCATCCTTCAAAAATGAATCATTTACACTAATAGAATATGCCTCTTTGGTTTCCTTCCATGGGGCATCAACTGTGAACCCACTGGCCACTTTATGCAAACTCTGGGCCAGCAGCTTCGGTGGTGGTGGGGGCGAGGGCAGATTCTGCATAAATTGAATCATGACTGCCTCTGTACATCCCTTCTGCCTTGGCCGCATTGTCGAG
Source organism: Glycine latifolia (assembly GCA_013407115.1). NCBI lineage: Eukaryota > Viridiplantae > Streptophyta > Magnoliopsida > Fabales > Fabaceae > Glycine > Glycine latifolia. The sequence goes on along the minus strand of CM023948.1, from coordinate 9,409,703 downwards.
CTGTCATCCATAGACACAACAAAGTTTAATGCTAAAGGCTCACCTAGAGAGTTGACATTCCAAGATTTCAACATCATTGATGTTCCAATCACCTTCATGATCGAATTTGGGCCCAAGAGTGATATCTGTTTCATCATAACAATCTTTTTATGGAAATTTGAATCTTGAAAAGAATGAGGCTTACCTGCATCACCAACTTCAACTTCCTTCTTGATCAACTTTGGTATTGGGTTATCAAGAAAATGGTCTTTGCAGTCCACATTCTTCACTCTGCTTTCCTTGTGTTTCTCCTTCTTGATCAAAGGATCAACTTCTTTCTCCATCATAACTTATCCATTTGTTATTTCTCTTGCTAATTTTGCTTCATCATTGATGGTTTCTTCTCCACCACAAAGGGTGTGGTTATTGATTGTTGAACCTTCTTTACTTCTGTTTTCTGATTTCAAGAACTGCAATGAGTTGCTGTCACACTCAACTACTACCCTTTAAATCAGTTCCCCCTTCTATGCTTCTTTTAAAGGTGGATATTTCCACCTTTCTTGTCAAAGAACTAGCCTCCGCTTCATTGCATTCTGACCCACTTTCCTCCATGCTATTTTTGTTTATTCAATATCTTGTGCGACATATGTTTCGACTCTAAAATGTTGGTCCTCTCTTTCAAGAACACCGTGGAAGTCTCCCTTTTTTTGATGTAGGTTTCCATCTCAATTTGCTCTTCTTGCTTCAAGATACTCAATCTTTCAAAGAAGTGGTTACCATAGTGATCTTCAAATCTTTTGATCAAAGCTATGGAAAATGACTCCCAATCTAAATCTGGGTTCTTTTAGTTCCAAATGTAGAACCAATGAGTCGCAGCACCCAGCACCCTCCATGCTCATGAAGGCATATTGCAGCTTATGGATTGGAGGAATTTCTTGTACCTCAGAATTTTTCAGCCCTAGCAATCCAACCAATTGGGTCTTTCCCCAAGAATGCTTGCAGCTCCCCCTTAATCTGCAATTCCTCCATCTCTAAAACTGGCTCTCCCTCGAACATTCGGGAGGTTGGACCAATGTTTGGAAACTAAGAATTGAATGATGAAGAAAACAAAGAATTTTACTGAACAGTAATAAAAGAACAGAAAATAAGAGAGAAAACTCTCCTCCAAGGGTTTCCCTTTCACAAAGGATTTCTCCTTTCACAAAGAGCTAATACTCAATTTACAATGACAACAAATCTCCCTCTCTCCTATCCTTCTTCCTTTATTTATATCCAATAAAACCCTCTAACTAACTAAGTATCTCATTAATAGCCTAACTATCTTAACTAACTTTTCCTTCTCCTTATATCCTAACAGATCCTAAGTTGGAACATGCACAACCTGAATTTGCTTCTGAACAACCATTTTTCGAACAAATAGGTCAATTTCCTTATTCATGGAGTCGAAAAAGGAATGTCAAGCTAGTGAGAAATGTCTCAATCCAAAGAATTTCAGAAGTTACCTACACCAAACTACGATACTAAGCTTATGTGCTTGAGAGAGCAACCACTTGTTCTTTACGAGACCACCATGAGACTAGATTAGGACCCAAGTAAATGGCATCACCTGAAGTGGACCTGCGATCATTTGGATCAGTGGCCACTAGCGTCACAGTAAGCATGAAGAGAAAAAGAAGTAGAGGGCACAATTGGAAATAACTGAAGACCAAAGTGAATAGTGCCTTTGAGATAGCAAAGAATTCACTTGATTGCAGTCCAATGAGATTCAAGCAGTCTTGTCATGAACTGGAAAAATTTATTTCCTGCATAACTAATCTCAGGTCTTGTAACGGTTGCATACTGTAGCGCACCCACCATAGACGTATTAAAGGTGGGATCAGGTAAAAGATCAGACCCTTGGTTAATTTGCAACCAGACACCATAGGAGAGGAGGTAGACTTGGCTTCATGCATATTAGTCTTGCTAACAAATCCTGGATATGTTTTTTTTTTTGGGTAAAAACAGAACCATTAGGTTGGGGTCTGTTAGAATGCGGGTTATGAGCCTAACTCAATCCTACAAAACAGGTGAGGATTGGTCCCCACTCATACTTTATCTCGACATTGTCTCCAGCCAATGAGACTTCAACACGCCCTTTTTTACCCACAACTACTTAGGAGTGACCACAATCAAGGTGGCTTTCCAACCTCCCCTTCCCCCTCACACCCAAGGCTACTCGCCTAGAGTGTGAAAAGCACAAGGGGCGCACCAATAGATCTAGGATAAATTTTGATACCATGTTACAACATGGGTTATGAGCCTAGCTTAACTCAATCCTACAAAATCGACTTGTAAGGTGAGGATTGCTCCCCACTTATATACTTTATCTCGACACTATCTCTAGTCAATGTGGGATTTCAACATACCCCCTTTTGCCCACAACTACCTAGGGGTGATCACAATCAAGGTGGCTTTCCAACAGGGTCGAGCTTCAATACCTATAAAATAGTCTAACTCACCATGTTGCTTGAGGGAATAGGTTGAGACGAGTGATAAGAGTCTGAACCAATGTAGAGGAGTTGCTTGTGACATTAATGTCATACACATATACTAGGAGATAGATAACAAGATTATGAAGATGATAAGCAAAGAGGGATGGGTCACACTTGTTGGCTAAAAAGCCAAACTTAAGAAGAGTGTCTTGAAGTCTTTCATACCATTGTCTAGGGGCTTGCTTGAGGCCATACAAAGCATTATTAAGCTTGCAAACTAGTGAGTGATCTGAGGATTCAAAGCCTGGAGGTTGTTACATATACACTGTCTCAGTTAATAGCCTATTCAAAAAGACATTATTAACATCCAACTGGCGCAAAGGCCACCTATTTGTTAGAGCCAAGGTGGGGATAACCTGGATGGTTACTGGTTTGACCAAAGGAGAAAACATCTCAATAAAATCAAAGTCCAAATCTTTGATGAAACCTTTGGCTACAAGGCATGCGTTGTAGTGATTAGTAGAGTCGTTATCATTTTCTTTTATTCAATAAACCCACTTGCAACTTGTAGCTTTATATGAGGAAGTGGTACAAGTGACCACGTTTGGTTATGCAACAAAGCATTATGCTCATGTTACATGGCAGCATGCCATTGAGGATCCCGCAAGGCAAGTTTGGCACACTCGGGTTCAACATGAGTCAAAAAATAAAGGTAAGATGCGACGGGGAATGATACCCTATTCAGAATGAGTTTGCACAGGGTGAGTGTTGGCTGGTAGAGGTGGGTTAGTTTGTTGGTACCGAGCAATCACACAACAATCGAGAAAACAAAAATAGAGAAAGAGAAGAAAAAATAACACAGTGTTTACCTTGGTTCACCCAATGTGGGCTACGTCCAACTTTTCTTTATATTCTCCTCACACACTCGTTACAATGCACTCAGATTACAAGGAAATACATAGGCTTAGAAACCCTAAGCATCGTAGCTATTCATGGACCCAAGCTCAAACTACAAATAATAAATCCTAGGCCCACAATAGTACCAGGCCTCAAAAAGCTTTGGGGGGTGCTACTCCCTGCACCCCCGCCGAGACGGCTCCTTTTTTTGCGAGTGGCTTATCTTTTGAAGGTAAAGTATGAGCCATACCCATCAAGCTTGAGAAGAAGAGGATGTGGACGGGGAAGTGGAATGTTGAGAAGGTGAGGAGGAAGATGAGTTGGAAATAGTTTGAGAAGGAGGATTTGGTGACACAGAAGGAATTCAAGAGCTAGGTACTTTGATTGTGGGACTTGAGACAAGAGGAGTTTGTTGTCAAGCGAGAGGTGGAGTTTGATGGAAAAAAATCAAGGTAGGGAAAATGGTGTTCATTTATATAACAATGTTTTATTGTAATGTTGTGTGTTGTATCACACATGTTATTTTGATTTATAATGAATCAAGAGTACAATACAGGAAAACATAATAATGAGTATAATCCCTAATTATCAGTTGAGATATTTCCCTATTTATTCTGATCAAATCATATCTTTAACACCCTTCTCAAGATGGAACATATATGTCATATGAACCAAACTTGTTAAAGATGTTGTGAACACGAGAGCCCTTGAGGAATTTAGTGAACATGTCAGCAAGTTGATCACTGGAGCTGACAAAGTTAGTGATGATTTCTCCTGAGAGCACATTCTCTCTCACAAAGTGACAATCAATCTCTATGTGGAAGACCAGATTTGATGCAATGTGAAGAGCAACTTGATTGTCACATAGTAGTCTAGTATCCCAAGTGTCTCCAAAATTTAGTTGGTGGAGAAGTTGTCTAAGCCATGTAATCTCGCATGATGCTGTTGCTATAGCACGATACTTAGCTTCAACACTGGATCTAGTTGTTTTCTGCTTCTTGCTCCTCCAGGAGATCAAGTTCCCTTCGATGAGAACATCGAAGTGAGAAAAATACCTAGAAGGGGGGTTGAATTGTGGTTTTGAAAACTTTTAATATTCCTTTGAAAAAAAGGTTTATGATGGTAGTTCCGAATACAAAAACTGTTCTGAGCTCAGAATGAAAATTCAAGCAGCTCATAATGAAAATGCAAACAGTTCTGGAAAACAATTCTTTTGCAGTTTTAATGCTTTTGTTTCAAAGATAGTTCTTTACTAAAACCTTTTGATAAAACAAAGTTTAGTTTAGTTGTTAAGATAGAGAGTTAACATATTTAGTGTTTTATATATTTAGTGTTTTATACAAAAACAATCTTAGATTTGTGCAAGAACAAAGTAAAGACGAAGAGAAAGAGGAGAGAGTGCACAAAGGTTTTTATACTGGTTCACCCCAACCTTGGGCTACTTCCAGTCCTCACCCTTAAAGATGAGATTTTACTAATACAACCAGTTCACAATTGGACCAACAACCACTAGGTTTCACAACCTTGTCAATTTCCCTCTGAACTTCAATCCTAGCTTCGACTAGACTAGCTACACCACTAAGTTTCACCTTTGTCAGCCATTACTGGACTTTACAGAAAAATGGATCAATGTTTAACTATCTATCTAAGACTTTACAGATTTTCTCCTCACAAGGGATTCCAGTCAGGGACTTAATCTCACACTTCTATCTAAGACTATTACAAGCTTTGCAAGCACAATATAAAAGTGGGTCACTCTCACAGAAAGGGTTGAAGCTAAAACACAGATTTCTCAATCAGAGATCTAGCACAAGGTGTTTCAAATTTGAAATGCTTCAACATTTTCTTCATAGCCTTCATAAATGCCTTATAAAGCTCCCATGAAGACCGTTGTAGTGGGCTCCACACAATTGAGACACTTTTGGAGCAAGTAGGTCCACTTTACAGCTGTCATGAAGTGACAATAGACAAAACCATTATGAGGTTTCCATTTTGATAAACCTTTCTGATGGGCATTATGAAGAACCATCAGAATAGCATTATGATGTTTGCTGAGAATGAATCTGTGCTTGATGAATTCCCTTGATGAAGTTCATATAGATATTCCATTTTGAAGTAGTACAACTTCATCACTCTTTAACATTTATTCATAGCTTCAAGCATTCTGAAGTTGATTTACTTCAGAAAGACTTAGCAGAAATGGAATTGAAGGTGTGTTAGTGTTATATCCAAGGTCTATTGGAATATAATATGTTAAATATTGTTAAATATTGGGTATTGTTGTAAAAGCTGTTAGTCTGTTAGCACTAATAACAAATAGTTTGTTAGAGTAACAATTTTGTACAGCTGTACCAATGAAGGTCAGCTTCTATAAATACTCCCTTTGTAATAAGTTCAGATCAGAGCAGTAATAATATTCTTCCTTTCTTTCTCTCTCAAATTATCTAAGAAGGTCAGACTAAGTAGTATTCTTCAGTTCTTTGTTCTGATGCTTCTCATCAGTGCTTCTCATGGATAGTTTCATCATTCAACAATCTTGCATCATCCTATGTAGTTAGTTCTTTCTTTCTGACGTGCCTTTAGTGATTGTGGCAACATATGGAAAATGAAGAACTGTAAGACTTCAATCTTCTAATATTGTTCAAGTGATGATTTCTGAGTATTCCTGAATCATTTTGATGTTCAGATTCATGTAGCCTTTGATGAATTTTCTATGTAAGGCCTTGTTGTTTAGTATCTTGTGAAGAACTAAGCATTCAGAGAGAAGCAAATTTCATCATCTTGATGAGTTTCAAGAGTTCTTCTGATTCTGACAGCTCTTCTCTGAACCTTTATGAGTACTTAAGAATGAAAGAACATATATGCTTCTTAAAGGGATAAACATTGAAACACTTAAGCAAATTGTTAGCCATCACTTAAACCCATCATCCTTTTGATTTGCATTATTAATGGTTTGTCATAATTAAAAATAGGGATGTGGATTCAACAAACACACTATCCAGAAGTGGACCTCCTATTTGATGGTGATCTTGCCCAATTAGCATCAGAATAGCAGAAAATTTTGGCATTGCCTTTATCTTCGTATATTAATGCACGACCTGGTGCATTCTTGATGTATCAAAGGATACGCATCACAGCATCCCAATGACTATCGCATGGAGCATTCAGTAATTGGCTAACCACATTGACTAACAGCCATATATATAAAACTGATGGCAACTCTCATCTCATGAGCTAACTTTTGGGGTTTAGTTAGACTTAAACAAAAAATCTTAAGATTTTCATAGCATCAAACCCTAGGTAGAGACCTTTGGGCTTTAAGTGTAGACAATACAAAGACCCACTTTTGCGATGTGCTGAAATACAACATCTATTTATAAGACTTGGGGAGGGGGAGAGACAGCAAGGATCACTTAATTATAAAGTTTGTTATATACCATGTGAATGATTAACTATCCTAAAAGCTTAAACTATTAGGCAAAGGCTCATGAATGGCTTTGTTACATTCTCAAACAATAGTTGTCTAATGCAAGTTGAATGTCCTGACGAATACATTCTTTTTTTGCTCCCTTCTATCCTAATTATTTGATTCTCAAAAAAATGTTTGTTTATTTTCTTAAAGATTTATTTAGTATAATTAATTCTGTTTACTGCAATTACATAGCATGTTTCCTCCCTTTTAACTAATGTTTCTGTTTTTGTTTCTATATCAGAAACCAAATATTATTGGCCAAGAGATTGATAAAAGATGGAACTAATCTTTGGAAGGTGATGTCTCCAAACAATCACCACATTCCTTGGGAGAGTGCAGTGTATGAGATTGAAGAGCAATTCATGAAGATTGCTTCTTGTTGTTCAAGATCTCTCTCACCTCAGGTTTATATCTTTTATTTCTCAAATGAAAGTTACCATTATGTTTTACAAAAGTTACTAAATCTATAAATATTTAGGAATTTGTTTTGTGAAATGCGATAAGAAATGAGGATATTAGACGAAAGGTATCAGTGGTACTGGTAGGTGAAAAGATGAGGGAGCATAGATTGAGATGGTTTGGGCACGTTATGAGACAGCAACTGGATGCTCCCGTAAGAACAAGATTTTGTTACCAAGAGCTCGTCACAAAGAGAAGTAGAGGTTGACCAAAACTCACCTGGGGAAAGGTAGTGAAACAAGACCTAATGGAGTGGGATATAGATTGGCGGACGGTATGTCTTAGGACGGAGTGGAGAAAGGTTATAAGCTTGGTGGAGGGGTAAACTCATTAGTAGTTCTGTGTTCCAGTCGTTCCCTTGTTTTAGTTCTTTTTCTCTTCTTTTCTCCCTTCTCCCTTTCACCCTTCTTTTATTATAGCTTATTTTTTTCTCTCTTTTGTCTTTTTTTTCAATTTATCATTGGGTTCATCTACCACCGATCCCAATTAACTTGGGTTAAAGGTGCTGTTGATGTTGTTTTGTGAAAGAAAATTTGTTCGTAAATCATTTGGACAACTGTAGAGTTGTGTAATACCATTACATTGCAGAGGCAATAATACATTGGTTTCTGGTTACTAATACAATGAAATGCCTTCAATACAATATTTTGTAAGTCTTACGCATTTAGGCATTATTATTTATTGGCAAAATATTTCCTTGATGAGCTTAAATTCGTGTGGTAAAAACTTGGCCTTTCTTTTCAAGACTAAATACCATCATTTAAGCCTATTCTTGCCATTATTAGAAATCTAAACAAATTATAGTAAACAGAAAGCAAAGAATAATATTATTAGTGGTCTTTGAGTTTTCTAAAGTATCAGAAGAATAGAAAAAATAGCTTGCAAGATATCATAGTTTTTGCATTTATTGTAGGACCTAAATCTCCTGAGAAGGATTGCTGGATGTCAAGAGTACCTAACACAAGAAAACTTTGAGAAGTTGTGGTGTTGGTTGTACCCCGTGGCATTTATAATATCAAGGGACTGGATAAATCCTATCTGGAATTCCACATCACCTAAGTGGATAGAAGGATTCATAACTAAGGAGGAAGCAGAAGCTTCGCTTCAAGGTCCCTCGGGATTTCAAGAACCTGGTACCTTTATACTCCGATTTCCTACCTCAAGAAGCTGGCCACACCCAGATGCTGGTAATCTAGTTGTAACCTATGTTGGCAATGACTACAAACTTCACCACAGGCTACTTTCTGTGCATCATGTTTATGGGTAAGCTTTATTTCTTCTTCATAGAATGGATTTCATAATGTCTACTTTGTTGGTCATTTCTGAGACTTGAGCAAATTGATAATACTGAATAGGGAAGGCCAGGGAGAGTTGAGGCCATCACGAATGCCATTTAGGAGGGAGAGTTGAAGATTTGACCTTAAGAATTATATATATATATATATATATATCTTTCACAAGTTTCTAATATGTCATAGACTGAGAAAATGTAAATGGACCTTAGCTTAAAAAATTATGCTGTCACCCTTTTGGCCATTTACAACTTCAGATCAAATGGTTAAATAACTTGATGATATTCAACTTAATCACAAAAAAATGGGATAGCAAGGACCAAATTTTAACCACCTGGTCATACCATGCCAAGTATCAATTTTCTCAATTGTTTAAGCTATTAGGTGAAGGCTGATTAATTGTTTTATATCTCCTACAACATTAATTGATCTGTAAATGACTACTCCTGCAATGAATCTTCTACTTTAATCCATCGCTTAGCATCTGCCTGTCCAATTGAGTACATCTTATCCTACCATTTTCTTTCTTGGCCCAACAGTTGCTAATTAAAATTACCATACGCACATGTACACACAGGATGTATCTAGTGAGAAATCTAATAAATACTAGAGAAATGCTAGCAACACCCTCTTGAAATTTTCATGAACAATAAAGAAAATTATGCATATCACTTGATCATTTAGAAATGTAAATAATTTAGATGTTACTGTTTTTTTTTTTTTAAGATCAAATGACCATGATGAACTCATCTCTTTCTCAAAGTTAGCTTTGTCATAAGATACGTAGCCTATGTAAATAGTCACAAAGACAAAAACTTTTGATATATACTATGCTTTAACTAAAACAGTGATCACATTTCTAGTAGTTCTTGTAGCTCTGGTGATAAAAGAGTTGACGTGAAACCACTGCAAGATATGCTATTGGCAGAACCTGAGCTGTCTCGATTGGGAAGGTAATATATAAAGCAGTTTTCTTATTGTTTCTTATGTATTGAATGCTTCATATATCTAGGGCCAGCCCAAGGAGAGAGGAGCCTAAAGCGAATTTAAAGAGAAAAAAAATACTTTAAAAATAAAGTTATATGTTGGGCCTTTTTGCCAACATATGTGACATTTTTGTCAATATATGTGATTTTTTTTTTTACTTTGTAAAATCAATAGTAAGTAATTTTTTTGTTGGTCGGCCTAAAACATAGGTGTTGTTTTATCCTTGGGCTAGCCCTAAACATATCTCAATATTTACTGTATTTGATTCATCTGCAACTGCTCAGGATAATAAGAAGCCATTAGGCACACTAGAATTGTTGCAGAAGGTACCTCAACATCCAGTTAAAGTTGCTTTCAAGGTTGTCTTGGCTAGATTGAACTGGTGGCAGTTGAATTATATGATAGTATATTTTCCATTTTACTAGTATATTGTGTAAGGTAAGATTTTAGGCGTATTATTTTTAACATTAGTAACTGATGATCGATATATAAAACATGCATTCTTATGTAACCACCACCAATGAAAGCATCGGCCTTTTGTTGTTGAGTTGGCTTCAATAGCTATCCCTGCCCATTGGGTTGCCAAAACAATGTGTCTCGGAGAGGGTACAACCATTTTGGAACAATGTTTGATATATTGGAGGGATTAAAATCTAAATAGAATAAAACTATAGAACCAACATTATTATTATTATTAAACCAAAATTTTGAAGTGTAGGGAGTGAAATCAAAACTGAGGTAATTATAGAGATTAAAAATGTATCTAAACATTATTATTAATTACATAAAGTCAGTCTGTCAGAATCTAGTTTAAGTAATTAAATAAAGATTGTGATTTCATTTTAATTTCTATTTCATCATAAACCGTAACCTTAAAGTGGTAATTTCCCGGATCTAGCCAATTATGGTTTAAATGTTTGTTCCACGACATCCAGAGTAGGTAGTGCAAAGATTTCATGTTGACGTGAGTTTATAAAAAGATTGCTGAAGGGATGATTGACGAGTAAAATAAATCCTGTAGGGAAAGAGTGATATGAGCTGACTAACGGTTTTTGATCATTATGGTAATACCAAATACGGCTGGAAGCGGGTTGGTTACTTAATCCAATCAAATTTAAAGGGTTGATTTGGGTTATCAACCCAACTAAGCCGTTTGTAATTAGTTTATGTTAGATTCAGTCAATTGGTTAAAATATTTAATTTTTTTTGTTTTTTTAAACATAATATTTTTTATAAACTAAATGTTTTATTAAATGAATTAGATACAACTGTTTATTGTTAGATTTTTTATTAAAAAGAAAATTTTGTGATACTGTCACACTTCACTCCACTCTATTGATTCTTATCTAGCTATCTATGAGACATGAAAAATTAAGCATACTATATTTGAGATAAGGAATATTAATAAACATAGCAAGGATGAGTTTCAAACATTTTTTCTATCAAAATCAGTATGACATTACCAGGCCTATTCTTTGTAAATAGATTCAAATTATTTTTAGAAGTCTATCTAAAGTGATTTCAATCAATAAAACCCTTGCCACTTTGATCTAAAGGTTAAGGATGTGTTGATACTTACTCAATTTTGGTCGATAAGTCTATGTAATCAATAGTCAATAGTATTTATTTTTTAAAATAAAAAAAATATTATATATTACATATATTAATAATAATAAAAATTTAATACAAATTAACGGGTCAACGGGCCGGGTCAATGGGTCAATGAGTTAAATTGCAAAATCTGTGACCCAACCAAAAACTCAACTAATTTGATTGATTTGTTTCAGGTCTGATCTACACATAAAAATTACTCAACCCAAACTGTTTGAGTTGGTTTGAGTCAATTCGGGTTTGCGGGTGATTTGCACCCGTTTCTTCTCTTATAGGAGTATACTTATTTGATAGAGATAGAGTTATTTCTTTTCTTAAGTCTTTGTGTATAGACTTAACTATAGTTCTTTGTATTCTTGTAGTTAGTTAGCTAACTGACTAAAGTTAGTTGACAGTTACAAGGGTAATTGTCAATATAATTTGGGGTGTAATTGTTTTCTCATTGGGTTGAATTTTATAACGTTTCACCTCAAATTCTGTTGTGAATTTTCTCTCACTCTCTCTGAGTTTCATTTATGGTATCATAGAGCTTCATTTTTGATCCTCGATTCTTCTCTCATGGCTTATGCTTCCATTCCTCCTCCCCATCCTTTGCCAATGCTCAAAGGCCATCAGGTCTTTCATCTTCTCACTGAATTGCAAATAGCACTGCGATACCTCACGATTGAAGATCGTGATGTTGGAGTCACTTCCTCTGCGTTCTTACTTTGGGAGCAACAAGACCAACTTCTTTTGTTGTGGCCTTCAATTCACCATCTCTGACGAAGTTCTTTCACGACTCGTCGGATGCAAAATCGCTTGGCATCTTTGGGACAAACTCCATTTGCACTTCCACTTGATTGTTCATGCAAAAATAACAACTCTGTAATGGTTTGCATAGTATCTTTCTCAATAATAGTTCTATCTCTGATTATCTGTTATCCTTATCAGAATCAGTCTCAGACCTCCACCAATTCCAATTAGTACGAAAATTAAAATCAGCGTCCTCCACAAGGCAATCTGGCTAGTGCCTTCAGTTTCTTCTCCAGATTGGTATCCTGATTTGTGGACTTCCCATCATGTCACAAATGTTTCTCAGAACATTCAGCAGACCATTCCTTTTGAATGACCAGATCAAATTACAAGTGGTAATGGCCAAGGGTTAAACATCATTGCCTTAACATCATTTAAGCCTCCCTTTAATCTTAAAATTCCTCTTGTCCTCAATAATCTTTTATTTATGCCTTCCATTACCAAAAATTGAAATTGTGTTAGTAAATTCTGTAGGGAAAATTCCATGTTTTTTGAATTCTGTAGGGACAATTCCTCTTGTCTTCATGAATTCTTTTTGGTCAAATCTCAGGTCTCTAAAGAGGTGCTTCTTAAAGGGATGGTGGGCTATGATGGTCTCTATCAGTTCCCAGACTTGGTTCAGTCAGCTAGACAACAACTCAAGCCCTATTTCATTATCAATACCATTTCTTTTGTTGGCTCAGAACTTGCGCCAAGTGCCTCTTCCTCATATTTTGTTTCCAATTATGTAGATAGGATCAATTCTAATGTGTCTCATGTGAATACTATTTCTTTTGCCACTTGGCATGCCAAATTAGGTCATTATATTGCTGATACTGTAAAAATTGTAACCAAATTGTGTAATATACCTATTATCAATAAAACAGGTTTTGATTTCTATTGTCATTGTTGTGTTGGAAAGTTTCATTGTCTTCCCTCTTCCCCTTCCCTTAGTAAGTATTCCAATTCCTTTGAACACATTTATACAAATCTGTGGGGTTCTTCTCGTCTCTTGTCCAACACAGGTTACAGATATTATGTAACCTTTGTTGATGCCCACACTCGTTTTACTTGACTTTATTTGGTGAAAAATAAACCTGAAACTTTTACTCTGTTTAAACAGTTTCTTACCTTAGTTAAAACTCAGTTTCATCTACCTATTATAGCTATACAGTCTGACTGGAGGTGAGGAGAGGGTATAGGCCATTTACCAAATTTCTTACAGACCTTAGGGTGGAACATAGATTGATCAGTCCACACACCCAACATCAGAATGGAGTGGTGGAAAGCAAACACAAACACTTAGTGGAGACTGCCCTAACTATGATGTCTCAAGCTTCCGTGTCTCTTGAATACTGGGATCATGGTGTTATTTCTATTGTGTATCTCATCAATCGCCTTCCATCATCATTTATTCATCGAGAGGTGCCTTATCAATAGGCATGGCAACTTGACCCGCATCCGTGGGCATCCGTCCGAACCCGCCCTGATGTCAACGGGGAAAAATCGAGTTGACCGGTTTCGGGTTCGGGTTCGATTTTTCCCCGCCTGTTGAATTCGGGGGCGGGGGCGATTTTGGTAATGCTGATAACCGCCCCGCCCCCGCCCCCGCCATGCTATATTTAATTATTTACAAAAATACCTTTATATATGTGGAATACCTTGGGATAAAGGCTTAATTTTATACAAGAATTAGGAGTATAACTAATTTTATTTTCCAGCAATAAACATCTAATGTTGAAATTTTATTGTAATTACATACATTTGAGACTTAGCACAATCAAATTTTATGCTATAGTTATTGTTTAAAATTAAATTTTTAATAGTAATTTTTAAGTGTTCCGGGGGGGGGGGGGAACCGACCCCCGTCGGGGGCGGGGGCAATTTTTTTAGCCCCATCAATTTTCGGGGGCGGGGGTGGGGGTGGTATAAGTAAAAATCGCCCCCGACCCGCCTCGTTGCCATGCCTACTTATCAAAGATTGTTTAAGAGACTTCCAGATTACAAGTTCTTAGATGTCTTCGGTTGCGCTTGCTATCCTCTATTAAAGCCCTACAATCAGCATAAACTCCAACCACGATCTCAAGAATGTCTCTTTCTGGGGTATTTCACTTTCTCACGAAGGCTACAAGTGCATGGCTGCAGATGGACAAATTTATATCTCCAAGGATGTGATCTTTGATGAGTTAAGTTTTCCTTTTCCTAGGCTGTTTGGTGATTGAACCTCAGGTTCAGCAGCTACTACTTCCATTCATTCTTCTTAACAGACATTGACTGTTCTGTTTGTTCCCCCAACAACTACTTCTACTACTACAACAATGATACTTCTGCATCACAAGCAGATTATTTTGTTCAACAGTCACCAGTAGCTTCCACTTTAGTGGGTGTTGGTCCTATCTCTGATTTCCCAGATTCTTAGCAACATCAAGAGTTGTTACTAATGTAGTTGCCTCCTTCCATGTAGCAGCTCTTGTCAGACCTGAAAATGTCCATCCTATGTGTACTAGGGCTAAGGATGGTATTGTTAAGCCTAGGTTGCAGCCTACACTTCTCTTAGCTCATGTTGAACCCAAGTCTACAAAGTGTGCTATCTCTAATCCAACATGGTTAGCAGTTATGATAGCTGAATATGAGGCCTTGATGAACAATGGAACTTGGTCTCTCACTGATCTTCCTTCTAACCGATCACCTGTGGGTTGCAAATGGGTTTTTAGAGTACAAGAAAATCTTGATGGTACTATCAGTAAGCACAAAGCCAGACTTCTGGTCACAGGCTTTCACCAACAGTTAGATTATGGTTACAATGAGACTTTTTCTCCTGTAATTAAACCTGTTACAATGAGACTTATAATGTTCATAAGTGTTCATCCTTATTCTTGACAAAATTTGGCAAAACTTTGTTTCGATCCAAAGTGCTTTGTTAATAGTAAGTTTAGGCGTTTTTCATAAATACTTAAAGTTAAAAAAAAGGACTGAAATGTGAAAAGTGAAAAAAGGAAGTAAAAAATTATTGAGGTAAAAGTATTAAAAAAAAAAGAAAAGGGAAAAAAGAGAAAATATTATGGCAAAAGTGAAAAAACAAACAGAAAAAAAGTTCCTATAAAAGTCCTTCATATTAGTACAAAATTATTGTCCTGTATTACTCTTATTCCACTATCTTCTAATCTTGTCTTTTCTTAACATTCTAATTTTTGTTTCATTTCTTTTAGCTTTTATTACTTGTTTTTTAAATTTTCTTACTTTTGTCTTTGAGTTATCATTTTGTTTGGACTCTTGAGTTGAACTTGAAATTCATTACATCTTTCATATTGAATACTTTTTTGATTTGGATTTTGGAGATTCCACTTAAGAACTTATAGAGGAACACAAAGTGGAAAAAGACAAGTTGACAAATAATAGGAAAATCTTGAAAGAGAAAAGCACAAGTGAACCTTGAATGTACACATGTGAGGAGAGTGGTGAGATCCTATTAAATTTAGTTTTTTGTATCTCTTGCTTGAAGTATGGCATGCACAGGTGGTGAATGTGATCCTCTTGGGAGAGACAACATATTACTAATTGAAGCCATTGCAACTCAAATGCAAAGGAAGATGAGGAAACATTCATACAAGAAGACCTATTATTATGACTCTTTTCATGGTAAGACAAGTCCAAGAAGGATTCCTCATCCAAGCAACAAGGTTCAAACTCTCCAAGTGGTAAAAATGTTCTTAACCCTAGCAGTTCTTCTACTTCTAGGAGTAGTTCAACTAAATGCTTGGGTAAAGGTCATATTGCATTGCATTATCCAACAAAAAAACCAAAGTTTTGATGGACAAAGAACTTGTCATGCACTAGTGAGTCTTCCATTAGTTCATCCAATAACTCTAGTGATAATGATAGTGAATGTGGTACCAAACCTTTAGATGGAGAATTAATGATGTGTAAGAGGTTGTTGGGTATCTGACATAAGGATATGGATGAAATTGAAAATGAAAGCATATGTCAAACTAATGTTTGGTTCTAGGGATTAATGTATGTTCTTTGATTATTGATGGAGGTAGTTGCATTAATGTGACTAGCACAAGGTTGGTTAGCAAACTTAACCTTGAAACCACCCCAAACCTAATTCTTATTGCTTGAAATGGCTATGTGAAGAAGGTGAGTTGGTTGTAAAACAACAAGTGTTGATGAACTTTACCATCGAAAAAAATATAAAGATGATGTTTTGCTTGATGTTTTCCTATAGAAGCATGTCATATCTTGTTAGGTAAACCTTGGCAAGTTGAAATTAAGAAATGTGAAACACCATGGGAAGACCAATAAGATTTATTTTGTACATGAAAGTCATAAGATCAAACTTGCACCATTGTCACATAAGGAAGAAAGAGATTTCTTTTAAAAATAAAATAAAATTACAAAACATGAAACTTGTACATGGGATGGGCCCACTCATGGTTTATTTTAAAAATAAAATAAAATAATAAACCATAAAACCCCAACACTGTAGACATTTTATTTTGTTAGAAAATCACAAACTCTCCATAACACTTTCTTACCTATTTCTTACAGTAATGCAATATTCTTTTCTCATTTTAGATTCTACTTTCGATAACTCTCTGCTTTTCCTATGACTCTCTTTCCTACGACTTCTTCTATTTATAATGCTTTCTTTTGCATTTAAGTGTTCATCTTTCTACAACACATCCTCCTACCTATAACTCTTTCTTTAAATTACTGCTTATCTGAATTCTTTTTCAAAAAATGATTAATTGAATATCTTTAATCCAAAATTACATGTTTTGCATACATGTTTTTGTTGTCATTACGAAATGCAGACTTATTATGATTTTTCGATTTTTTTTACTAGAATTCAGTTTTCAGTAGTTGTATTTTCATTAAGATTGTCACATAATTTGAATAACTTGATTTTCTTAATTTGAAGCATGAGAAGTTGCTAGTTCAAATAAAAATTATTCACATATCTGAATTGGTGATTCTAAGTCCCGTAAACTCAAAAACACTTTTATTTGTTGGTTTAGAATCATTATGAGAAGTTATCCAAATAAGTTTTCATAAAGCCTTCAAAACTTATTTCAAATTTCCACCATCAACACAATGTTGTTGAGAGGTCATTAGGAGCTAGTTGAATGTGAGTTACACCATGAGACCATGGATTAGAGTGTAGTTGTCTTATGATGAAAAGATGACAACCTAGATGTTAAGTGACCTGAACCTCATAAGAAGAGTGTCACCTAAATAAATTGACTTGTGAATAGGTTCAACCTGAGTGAAGTTATGAAGAGATTCTCAACCTGTCATATAGTTACAATTAGACTAGAAGACCATTAGTAAAGAAAGCTTGAATGAAGCTAAGAGGTATGATTGTTGAGAAGTAGAATGCTTGTGATAATAACCTACTTAATTAGGGAAGTTGCTCAGGTATCAATGGTTGAGAGAGGGCCGATAGAATTTTTTAAAGTCAAGCCTAAACTAGAAACCCATTAGAGAGATAGACCTTATGGAAGCTAAGAAAAATAAATAGATGCCTTAAGCAAGACTTGAAAACTAAAATCTCATAGGGAGAGATTATGGTAAGCATCTACCAAAGTAGAATCCACTTGAGAGCATAAATCCCAAGTTAGCTTAAGTGTGGATTGAAAGCCCAAACTTTTCCCAAGTAAGACCAAGAAGGACCCTAGAATCTCTTAAGGATAAACCTTGTCTATAGCACTTAATGTTAGAGTGGACTTGAAACTATTCTACGTACTAAAAAATTAGTCCACAACATACATGGTGTATGATAAATGGTTGGACTAATTTTTTGCAACATTTTTACATTTATGGACTAAATTAGTCATTTGAAAATGTAGGAACTAAACTGTCAAGCGAATGCATAATTCAGATACTAAATAAGTTATTTTTCCTAAATTAATTGATTAGAGATACCTTAGGTATTATTATTGTTAATACTATTATTGTTATTATATTCTTACTACTACTATTATTGTTGTTGTTGTTGTTATTATATTTGGTGTTAGAGGAGTGTTATATTGAGTTCTTATAATTAAAAACTTAGAAAGTGTCTAACTCTATTGTTGAGTTTTATGATAAAAAGCCTAGAAATACTACATCATATCTTGAGTTATACTCGTCCATTTTTACGTGTCATTTGCATTATTGGAAAGCTTGCCAAAAAAGCTACAATTAACTTCTATCTTGGAGAAAATAGACCCTAAATCATGAAAAAAACTTTAAGTCCCACATTGAACAAAATAAGCTCATATACCTTTTTCCTTTATATATATACCACTAAATCTTAAGAGCATAAAAATATAAAGTTGACTTAGTGCAAAGCACGAAGCCTTATTAAAAGTTAGTAATTTTATTATCTTTTCCATTTCCAAACTAGGGGCAAATATGTAGCTTTAGATGATATTTCTTAATTATGCCCAAGGTTTTGCCAATGTAAAAGTTATCTTGAGAATCGTAGCGGGCGACAACACTAGGGTGGAAGTAGGCCAGACCTTTTGTCGGGGGCCTAAGGCTCGACCCAGTTAAGGCCTGACCTAATCCAACTCATTGAGCAAAAAGGTCAAGCTTAAGCTTTTAAAAAAGTATATTTGATTAATTAGAGCAGACCACATGCCTTAAGAAAAACCTATTAAGTCTGATGGGCCGACCCGTTTAACAATAATATTTTATAATAAAAATATTATTATTAATGTGTTATATAATATTATAATTATTTTATTAAAATTACAAAATTATTTTAGTAGTTTGATGATTTGAATCATTATAATTAAGGTTTGAAATATGTTGATTTGTATAAGCATAAATGTGTAGCAATAATATGAACTCTGTGATTTTGGTGAGACTTAAAAGACTTTGGTAGCATGTCACATGTAACGTTCGTAGACAAATTTTGTCCATATCTTGTGATTTAAAATTATCTTATTATTTTTAATGAAAATATTTGGTTTCGTTTAAAAACTAATATTTTTTCAACTTCTTAATATGAAAAAAACCTATAAATAGACTAACGGGCCTGGCGGACTTTTACAAAGGTTGGGCTCAAGCCTAAAAATAGGCTCATGACGAATAACAGATCTAGGCGTGTGCTATAAAAATATAAAATAAGTCAAACAAAGCTTAGGTAGGACCCGACCCAACCCTGCCCAATTGCACCCCTAGGAACCATTATGTCCATGCATTTTTAGGCTTGGCCGCAAGATTGTCTTCCTTGTTGAGGATTTGTTTCTTTCGAGGTAAGAAGTAATGAGTTCACTTTTACTCTTCTCTTTTATCAGTGGTAATGGGGCATAGGGAGATGCTATGATATTAGATTTATGTTTATAGTTTCTTGGATGGGTTGTTAATATATTAAAACACTTAATTTCTATCGTGATTTTGGTGAATTTGATTCTTAGATGTTCTTAATGTTTTGTCCTTTTGATATACATAAAATTGAATTTGATAAATTATTTTGGACATGTTGATTTTATTGACAATGAATGTTAACTTTGAATGCAAAAAAGAGTGGAAAAAGCCAACATTAGACTTTGTGGTATTAATAAAAGATGTGGTGTGGATATTAGTTAACTATGGGCTTTGGTTCTCACTAAAAAAATAATTTCTAGGACTCAAGATATGATCCCATTAGTGATCAAAGGCCGAGCTATCAGAATTAGATTAGCAAGTTCATTTTTCCTTCAATTTTAGGTATAGTAAATGATTAAACATATTTTGAGGTTGTACTGTCTGAGGTCCACAAATTGACGTGACAAGTGATGTGGCGTTAAAATATACATGTCAACCCTCCTCACTAGTCTTAGTACAGGAACACGGATACTACTCGCTCAACAGCCGTGTAATTGGGCTAATAATCTATTGATATATGTTTGAACTTTAATGAAATGTTATTATCTACTTATTAGGAATTATCTATAAGTTGTTATGCTGTTAGGTAACCACTTATCAAGTGACTATGAATTATCTACAAAGTTGTTATGTTGTTAGAACAACCCCGGCAATCAAGGCCCCAAGGCTCCTGTCCGAAGCCATAAATAACCAAGTTCTGCCTTCATTTTCCATCCATTCTCAACTCATTAAAATACTTATTTGAGCTATAGAGTCCCTTTTGCAGGTACCCCTCTCTCGCTTCTCTGGTAGATGACACCTGCAAATTCGACGTAGGAGATTGTGAAGCCCAACTTGATGACCCTGATGTCAGTAAGCTCTAGATTTTGGTAAGTACATTTGGTGCCCACCGTAGGGCCGCAGTAAAACATCCCCCGCAGCCACCCGCATTCATGGTTAGCACAAGTTTCGCCTTCGACGATAGCCTTTCCCAGAAAATTCCAATCCTCCTCCAACTACCAGAACGAACAATGAGGCTTTTGGTTAACTTCAAGCTTGCATCGTAGAGATGGAATGTCGCCATGAGGAGGAACTCAGAAAATTGAAGGCTGACCACGACAAGTTGGAGCCTCGTATGAGATGCCCTTAAGAGGACAAACACTCTGCCCACACGGTCAACAAGCACACCCAGGGTGAATCGCATCCTTGTCAGACCAACAATACCTTGGATGACAACATCTTGCATGCACATCGCCATGAAGGTTGACTTGCCCTTAGGTTGGAAATCGCTCAACCTGGAGCGTTATGACGGAACTACTTATCCAGACGAAGACCTAGATGCGTTCTTCACTTAGACTAATCTTTACACCAATGACGATGCGATCATGTGTTGTGTCTTCCCTACATCCCTAAAGGGGTGACATTGATGTGGTACAGAGGACTCCCTCTCGAGTCCATTGACATCTTCGACACCTTTATCAAACGCTTTAGTTCCCAGTAGCCAATGAGTAGATCACATCACCTAACATTTGCAGCCTTGGCTAGTTTACGCCAAGCAGACTATGAGTCACTTTGCAAATTTATGGAGAGGTTCAGTTGAATCGTTGTCCAAATTAGGAATCTCAATCTTGAGGTGGCGTTACATTCCATGCTACTGGCCTTACGATTTGGAAAGTTTGTCTATAGTCTATGCAAAAAACCTCCTAGCCGCATGGACGAGTTACATGAACGAGCCAAGTATTATATCTAGATGGAAGAAATGTCGAGGTTTAGAAACAAAGTCCAACAGCCTGGACAAAAGAGGGAGAAAGACAAAAGTAGTGCAAGGATCGACTCACACAAGTCGGATAAGCAACATTTCAGCTGATCTACAACAAGCCCAAGTGTTGCGCTCTTTCCTACTCAAGTCTTTTATCCAAAAAAAAAAATTAGGGTTTTGGCTTGAGAGGTTTTAATGAGGAACACCTAAGGAATGGAGGGAACATGTACCCAAAAGATTAAATTAAATAAAATCCCCTCTCTCTTTAGTATTTATTATTTTCTTGGTGCATATACTAATGTCACGAATCTTTAAAGGTTCATCAAACCCAAGGTCCGCCTTTGGTGAGTCTCGCCAAACCCAGGACGGACTAATCCCTAGTCGAATCTCCAAAGTCCTTTCAAACCTATGGTCTGCCCTTGGTGAGTCTCGCCAAACCCAGGATGGACGTGTACCTGGTCGAATCTCCAAAGGTTCGTTAAACCTAAGGTCCGCCCTTCGTGAGTCTCGTCAAACCCAGGATGGACGTGTCCCTGGTCGAATCTCCAAAGGCTTGTCAAACCCAAGGTCCGCCCTTCATGAGTCTCATCACACACAGGACAATCACGTCCCTGGTTAAATCTCCAAAGGCTCGACAAACTTAAGGTCCGCCCTTGGTGAGCCTATTTGCAACTAAGTGTCATCTTTCACATGTACCAAAGACACAATCTTGGTAAACTCATCACTTGAAACCATAACAGACATAGTCAAGGTTTAGATTTAACACTTGTTAGTGTAACTCAAGTAAGTCCCCACGACCTGGGTAAGAAGCTTCGCAAAGCGAAAAAGAAGCATCATCAAGTTGAACCTATCCCAAGATGATTGGGCAAGACCTTCAACAAGGTTGAAATAAAACCCGAGATGATCAAATGTCATCTCATTCTCTATTTCATACAAATCTATCAAGTAAGGCAAAATCGCACCTAGCGCAAAGGGCCACTCTCATTATTCTACGACAAGTATTAAAGGATAAACATTAAGGGAAACACGCCCTAAACATTGACCCCATCGTCTTCCTCGCCGTCAGCAATCTCTTCTTTGTCAAGCAATGGAATGACCTTCACGTCTTTAAATGGGTCAAAAAGACCTAGGTTAAGACCATCAGTGAAGAGCACAACCTGCCTTATGGACTTGAAGAATCCCTTCTCGTACTGCTCCACAACCTCCTTTTTAAACATCATAAGTTCATCCTCTAGCTCTTTATTCACCTCTTTCTCCTTTGTCGCCTCAAGCTCGGACTCCTTCAGCTTAGTTTGGAGGTTGGACACAGTGAGGTCCAACTCTCTCAGCTGGGCTTAGAGATCAACAATCACCTTGATAAATTCAGCCATTGTTGCGTGAAGTTCTTCCTTCTCCTCGGCAAAGTGCTCCACCTTGCTCGCCAAGTCATTTTTTTCTTCCAATAAGTCTTTACGGCGTCCAAACACCTTATCACTATCCAGTCTTGTGCTCACTAGCTTAGCAAATACCTCATCGACCCTGGACGAGAACTGGTAGTTAGATCTAACTGCTTCAGCAAGGGTGATAGTAGCATTGGTCATTTTGGGATGTTCCACTTGCTGCACAATCAGAGTAGTGGCTCTTTGCGATCTCAGCCTCCAACGAAGAAATCCTACTCAGAGCCTCCTTATGCCTTTGCCCCCTTTTCCTCCAATATAGCCAGACTCCTTTGAACAAAGACCTTTGCAGCATTGGTTGAGTTTTGCACCCCAGCTGATCGAATAAAATTTTGATCAAAAGGGGAAACAAAGTCAGCAACCATCCTCTGCTCAGTTCTGAAGCCCATACTCCAAAGCAAATTCGCATCCCAAGAAGTATACACATGATCCAATGAAACCTCTTTCTTCAATGCGCTTTCTAACGGTTAGAAATGTCAGAATTGTCAAATATAGAGGCTTTTCACATAAAAACACCAAACTCTATCTAAAGGGACATAAAGCACACTCACCTTAGACAATATGTCAATTTTAACCCAAACACTGTTTGTCCAGACTTGGGGGCTTGACAAGCTCGTAACCCATAAATTTGTCGAGGTTACCACCCTCGACATTGAACAACCTTTTTCGCCAACAAGTTAGACTCAGAGCTTGGAGGGATTATGTACTGTTTGAGATTCACAAATTGATGTGGCAAGTGATGTAACGTTAAAATATACACGTCATCCATCCTTGTCAGCCCTAGTACAGAAGTATAGACACTACTCACTCAGTAGCCAAGTAATTGGGCTGATAATCTATTGATTTATGTTTGAATTTTAATGATAATGTTATTATCTCCTTATTACGAATTATTTGTAAGTTGTTATGCTGTTAGGTAACCACTTATCAAGTGGCTACGAATTATCCATAAGTTCTTATGCTGTTGGGTAACCACATATCAAGTGGCTACGAATTATCTATAGAGTTGTTATGTTGTTATAACAACCCTGACAATAAGTATAAATCTATATTCTTGAGATTGAGATTCTAAGTCCTACAAATAAAATTCTCATTTATTGCTTAGAATCATTGTGAAAAATTATATTGTAAGTTTTTGGATTTAAAATCTTATATATAATGTATATAATTGTTAAAATGAATTAAATAAATGGGTTATTATATAAGGAGAGTGATTATTTATATAAGAAGGATTAAGATCTCATAGAGTGTCCTATATAAGTGTTAGTAATAATTTACTCTCAATGTTAAAAAATATCTTTGTTGTCTCTAAAAATCTCTAAATAGTTATTTACCTCTTATAATCTCCAATGAGCTCGTTAGCAATTAAAAAAATTAGGAAATAATTCTATTCTAGAAGTTATGTAATTTATAACTTAATTAAATTCAATGTAAAAACTAACATGGGAGTTATATAATATTTTTTTAAAACATTGTAATTTTTTCAAATACGTTACATAATATCGTAAATATTAAGTTAAAATTTCTGAAAAACCATTTATTTAAAAATTAAAGAAAAAAATAAAATATAAAAAATTAATTCAATACAATTTTAAAGACTAACATGAGAATTTTCTTATGCGGCATATAAATGTCCACGTGGCCAACACATGGTTCTCAATTCTCACTTCTCAACCACACAGAGATGTCAATCTTCATGCAATCATGTCCCTCTAATTTTAATTTGGTTAAAATATACTTTCATCGTAATAAATATTTTAATTTTTCATTAAATTTTTAATAATTATTTTTTTGGTTGAATTGTTAATAAAATAATAATTTTAGTTTTAATCTTTAATATTCTTTTTAATAGCTGATAAATAAATAAATTATGTTCCTAATAAATTTTGTTTATTTATTAAGGTTCCTAATAACAAAAATTTAAGGGACTAATAACAATTGACTGAAAATTATTAGGAATCAATTTTTTTAATTTAATAAGGACTAAAAATTATAAAAAATAAAAATAAAATTATTATTTTACTAATGACTTAATGTAATTTTTTTAGTAGAAAATAAATATAAAATTTATTAATTTATTAAAGATTGAAAATATATTTTAGATTTTTAATTTTAATTAATGATTTAAATATATTTTTATTTCTGACAATTTAATTTTTTTTTAGCTCTTGCAAAATTATTTTTTGTTTATAGTTTTTTCAAATTATTTTATTTTGTTTTTATTCCTTAGATAATATTTTGAACATTAAAAAAATGTTATTTAAAATATTATTAGAATAAAAAATAAAAAAAAATAATTTATCAAAATTAAAAATTATAAAAAATAATTTTACTGAAAAATAAAAAATATTAAATTTTAATTACTAAAAAAAGTATTTAAGCCATAATTAATTCATATTTATACTTCACGGATAAATCAACTGTTACGAAATTGAGGCATCATATTCCATACATGTTAGGTTACGTGGCACCAAATCAAACCACTAACAATGCCATGATTTATTTATTTGTTTAAGGAAAGCCACTAAGTCGGTGTTATGAATGGGAGTGGCCAGCGTAAGAAGAATGGCTTCTCGAAGTTTGAGTTTACCAACAACACATATTCCTTACAATAGGATAATTGAGAAGCTTGATTCCAAGGTTTTGTTGTGGCCTTCTTGTGCTCATATCAAACCCAGAAGAATTTCTACCTCAATTCGGGCAATGGGTTCCTCTGCTTCTTCCCACTCCCAGTCACAACAACATGCAGACAGCACTGAATCTGAAGCAGGTAATAGATTATACAGTGGGGTGGGTTTTCCTCTCTCTTCTTTTAATTTCGTTGCGGATTGCTTCGTTGCTTTTTGTTCTGCTCAATTTACAAAAGAAAGCTGCGTTGAACATGTGAATTACTAGGTGAAATTAAGAATCTCGGATGATGTTAATTGTAACTCAATTAATCTTGGAGTACTCATTTAGTTCCTATATATAAAAAATGATACAGTTTTTTTTATAAAATTCAATCTATAATATTTATTTTATTAATTATTTTTAGATTATAAATATTTTTATTTAAAGGAAAGAAAAAATTTATTGACAAACAATTAGATGAGAGAAAAATATTAATGAAATAAATAGTTTTGAAAAAAGTTATAAATTTAAGATAAATTTATTGTTAACAAAATTAAAAAATAATTAATTTAGTTGAAAATAATAAATTTGCCTTAAATTTATATATTTTTAAATTATCTTTGTCATTAATACTTATCGCTTTTCTAATTATTTGACAATATATTTTTCCTCTTCTTTTAATGAAAAATATTTTTAGTCTAAAAATAATTAATAAAAAAACAGTATAGATTGAGTCATATAGAAAAGAAGATACATCATTTTAAATTTGGGTCTTATAAATAACAACAAAGTGAGTTAAAAAAATAAGGTAATGAGGTATACCTATTGTGTATACCTCTTTGCTATTAGGTGAGCCTTGGACTTTTCTTCTTCTTTTTATGATAATAAAAGTTTCTTATTGTACATCTATTTGCATTCTATGGATCTCTTGCCCGTAGGAAGCTCAACTACTTCTCATGTTTGATTCTTCTACAAAGACTCCATCTCCTTCACCATAGCACCCATTCATCAGTCTTTCTTCAAACTGTTCATAGTCTCTTGAAAAGTAGAAGGATCTCCAACACTAGTGAGAAGTGTAAAAGCAATCAACTTAACCAATTCTTCAAACCCATATCGAACAACAAACTTATTGGTGTGACGATATCTATCTTTGACAAGATTGTACTCTTGATGTGGTTCACCTAGACTCACAGATCCAAGCTCTGGTATGGGTGTAACGTTAGGTCTTGGACTATATGGTTCTGCCCCCTCAGGAATCGTTAACAATTTTTCAATGTCCACCTGAACCTCCATGGAACTGGGGGGAAGCTCCATCAGACACTGGCATAGTTGTATCAACTATCTCTGACAACATGGACTGCTCATCAAACATTGCATCCCTGTTGATCACCATTTTTTCATAAACTGGATCCCAAAGCTTGAACTCCTTCACACCTTTGGAATAACCTACGAAAACACACTTTTTTGACTTTTGATCAAGTTTAGATCTCTCATAATTGAATATATGTACAAAAGCAAATAGTAGGACCCCATACATCAGTATGCACACAATCTATAATCCACTTGGTGGTATGCTTCGTAGCTTTAAATCACACTCTAGTCTATTTCCTAAGCACACCATACTCACACAAGTCTAACTTGCAACTTTGAACTCCTTTCAAGAGTCCTCTCTTATGAAGCTCTACCATCCCATGCTTACTATGATGACCCAAACGCAAGTGCCACAATCTGGTAGCATCATCATCAAACTCAACAGATGTAACTCGGCCTACAACTATGCTCCCTAACAACCTGTAAATATTTCCTACAGTTCGTTGTGCTTTCATCACAGTCAACACCCCTTTACACACTCTAAGGGTATCTCAATATCTATTAGTTCACGTAACTGAAACCATTGGCCTGCAAGGTACCAAGTGAGATCAAGTTCTTTCTCAACTTAGGGATATATCGGACATCACATAATGTTCTTACTCCACCATCATGCATAGCAATCTGCACTTGTCCTATTCCGACAATAACACACGCTTTGTTGTTACCCATATAGACACTGCCAACATGACCTGACCTGTATGTGGTGAACCACTCTCTGTTGGGAGTCATATGGTAAGAACATCCAGAATCAAGAATCCATGCATCTGTCAACTGACTGCATGAACCATAGAGAACATCTCCCTCACTGTAGTAGACATCTCCCTCAATGTAGTAGTCTAAATCATCGATTTCTGCCATATTTGCCAAGCAAGATGCCCCTTCACCAAATTTCTTCAACTTTGGGCAATCCCTCTTGAAATGTCCCTTCCGATTGCATTTGTAGCACTCCGTTGTTTTCTTGCATTCTCTAGACTTGAACTTCTTCCTCTCCCTACCACTAGGACCCTTGCCTTGTGTTCTTGCACGTTTCTGTTTCCGCTTCACATATCGACCATCGTCGTGCAAACTCCCTCTACATTTCGTCTCCATTAAGAGTGAGAGATAAGTGCAGCCTGTATCACCTCCAGACTAATTGAGTCTTTCCCGTATCTTAGGGTTGTCACCAAATGTTTGTAAGAAGAAGGCAAAGAACACAACATAATACATGTCTTATCCTCATCCTCAATCTTTACATCCAACCTTACCAGATCGTTGATAATATGATTGAAGGCATTCACATGCTGTTAGAGATATGAACTCTCCTACATCTTTAGCCCATATAGTTTGTGCTTAAGATACAGTTTGTTTGTTAACAATTTTGACATGTACTGACTCTCCAATTTCTTCCATACCTCACCCGAAGATGTCAACTCCATCACGTGATAGAAAACCTCGTCTGCCAAACATAAGCATATGGTTGCCGCAACCTTTTCTTGCAACTCCTCCCAATCCAAAAGCTCCATCTTCTCAGGTTTTGAGTCGCATAACACCTTTAGAAGACCTTGTTGTGCCAACAAATCCTTAGCTCGTCTCTACCACAATATGAAATTCCTAGTTCCATCGAACTTCCCCACTTCGAATTTGGCCCCAAAGTTAAGCGCCCTTTGATACCAGTTGTTAGCAATAACACCTTGAATTCTAAAGGTATGAGAGAAATCACACGCACGCACACAAGCACAAGAGACTTAATCAGGTTTGGCAAGTGTGCCTATGTCCTCGGGAGCAAAGTGATTTCGTTTTCTTATTAATCAACAATGGGATTACATCAGGATATATATAATATACACGTACATTATCTTAAAATCGCATACATTATCTTAAAACTGCATACATTATCTTAACCTACATACATTATTATTATGTGTACATTATCTTTATGCGTGCATTATCTTATCTTAATCCACATACAATATTTCACGTTCCACAGGGGCGTTGCCCTTGTACCCCAACCTGCTTTGTAACCCAACAACAAGTGACCCTTACACTCCACTCCAACTTTTCCTTGCCTATAAAACAGAAGAGGGTTGACTATGATGATATTTTCTCCCCATTCGTAAGACACACTTCTATCAAGGCGGTGCTAGCCTTGGTAGCCAGTTGTGATATGCACTTAGAGCAAATGGATGTGAAGAAAGCCTTTCTTCATGGTGATCTAGAGGAACAAATTTACATGGAGCAACTAGAAGGGTTCAGTAAAGGTGGATCGGGTCGCCTGGTTTGTAAGTTGAAGAGATCTTTGTATGGATTGAAGCAATCTCCAAGGCAGTGGTACAAACAGTTTGATTCTTACATGCTTCGAATTGACTACAGGCGATGTGAGTATGACTGTTGTGTTTATGTGAGGATCCTTGATGATGACTCTTTTATTTTTCTGCTACTATATGTTGATGATATGTTGATTGCTAGTAACCATTTGCGTGATGTGAATGGGTTGAAATCATTGTTGAGCAAAGAGCTTGACATAAAGGACTTAGGTCCTGCCAAGAAGATTCTTGGGATAGAGATTCACAGGGACAGGAAATCAAGGCAACTGTGGCTTTCATAACAGAGCTATGTTGAGAATGTGCTAAACAAGTTCAACATGAGCAATGCGAAGCCTGTGAGTACTTCATTAGCAAAACACTTTAAGCTTTATGTAGATCATTGTCTAAAGACAAATGCTGAGGTGGAGTACATGTCAAAGGTTCCCTATGCCAATGCAATTGGTTGCTCTATGTATGCCATAGTGTGCACTAGACCGGATTTGGCACATTCTGTAAGCCAAGTATGCAAGTTTATGATTGACCCAGGAAAGAGACATTGGGAAGCAGTAAGTGCATCTTGAGGTACCTAAAGATACAACATGTCATGGTATTATGTTTGACAATCAATAGGGTGATCCTTCAGTTGTGGGATATGTGGATTCTGACTATGATAGTGATCTAGATGACATAAGGTCTACAACAGGGTATGTCTTTACTTTTGTAGGTGGACCTGTTTGTTGGAAGTCCATAATTTAGTTAGTCTCTTGTGGCACTGTCAACAACTAAAGAAGAGTAGTACATGACAGTAGCAGAGGCTAGTAAGGAAGCTTTATGGTTAGTAGGGCTAGTGAAGGAGTTGGGCATTGAGCAAGGTGGAGTTCAGTTGCATTGTGATAGTCAGAGTGCTATTGACTTGGCATAGAATTAGGTGTATCATGCTAAAACCAAGCATATTGATGTGAGGTTCCACAAGATTAGGGAGTTGATGACATCTAGTCAGATTTTGCAAAGAAAGGTTCACACTTCAGAGAATGCAACTGATATGTTAACCAAGATGGTTACAACTGACAAGTTCAAGCATTGTTTGGACTTGTTGAATGTTGCTCAGTGCTAGATGTAATGGGACCCCTAACCCAGGACATTATGAAGTGGACCTGTTGTTTATCTTCCACAAGGCTGAATATTCGTCAAGGAGGATATTGTTGTGCATGACTCATATTTTATGGGCAGGGGAATGTTGGAGTGAAATGTAAGGGACACTTGTTGGGTTACGAAGCGAGTTGCGGGTGCTAGGGCAACGCCACCGCGGAATGCGTAATGTTGTATGCAGATTAAGATTAGATAATGCATGCGTAAAAATAATGTACACATAACGATAATGTATGTGGATTAAGATAATGTATGCGATTTTAAGATAATGTACATATATATATATATATATATATATATATATATATATATATATCTTGATGCAACCCCATTGTTGATTAACAAAAAAAAGAAATCGCTCTGCTCCCGAGGACGTACGCACACTTGCTGAACCTCATTAAATCTCTTGTGTTTGTGTGTGTGCACGTGATATCTCTCTTACCCTTTAGAATTCAAGGTGTTGTTGCTAACAATACAGTATACTGTGTCCATGTTGAAGGATGTTTGTTTTCTTAAGTTCAATATATTCATTCCCCAAAACATACTCTATTACTTCTTCCCCATTGCTTAAGATCAAAACCACTAAGTGAAAATATTCTGATTGACTTTTGAGTATGAAAAAATATTATGTTGAGAGGAGAACATCCACTTTGAGTGTACTGACAGTAACGAAAATTTGTCATTATTTTAAGGGAGAACAACTTCATATCAATATAATAGTAAAAAAAAAATGAAAATACACACATACGTGTTGATCGTAATCACTAACCAATGTTAATTCTGACTATTGCAGGAGCTGGTACTATTGACTATAAATCTTTAACCGATGAAGAGTGGAAGAAGCGGCTCACGAATGAGCAGTTCTATATTACTCGTCAGAAGGGAACTGAAAGAGCTTTCACTGGGTATGTTATTGAACTACTACTAGGAATTAAAGACACTGCTTCCAAGTCATGCTTAGTTGTTCACGTACAGAGGCATTTGCCAAATTGCTTTGCAAAATATATTCAAAATCAGTTTGCTAGACCTTTTGTTTTGACTGACTTGTTACTATGAATTATCCGATTTCTGTTAATTTTGATGCCAATTTAGTTAATTGGGATTTGTTTGCTATGTTCTGTTAAAATTCTTACAGGAGGACAGAACATAGTTTTACATACTCTGTAAAGAAATTTGCTTCACATTATATCTCATCTCATACAAAATGTGAGAGCAGTTGTTTGGCATTAGTCATTAGATATAACATAAACGTCTCTTGCTAGTTTCTACTCTTAGTGTTGTATAAGATTTAATCATTTATTGCTGACCACTGTGTCATTTACTGTAACACTGATATTGAATCATTTTGGTTAACACTTAAGTATACACATGGCTTTAATATTTGTTGTCTCTGGGCAAGTTAGATTGTACTCCAATTATATATAGTCATCCTGACCTGATCGAAACTGGAAATTGTGTTTGTTGTTCTTGATTATATTTGGTAAGAGATTTTAACTAGTTTATAATTTTTTTTAGTTAAAAAACTTATTTAACTATTGGATAAATAAGCTTGATTTAGTAGTATTTCAGTAATTTTTAATATTTTTTAAAATATTATTTGAAGTAGTATTTTTAAAATGTTAATTTCTAATTTTTAATTTTTTATATTTTGTTCCACTTTTATCTTTTATATATTTATTTATTTTTCTTGTTACATTTTTTAATCAAATCATGATTTTATTTTATTTTTATTTTATACTTTTCAATTACTCTAACATTTAGTTTTACTAAACAATTTTAATTTAATAAGTTTCTAACTATTTTTTCATCTAGTTTTGTGAAACAGTCGCTTGTAAAAAAATGTTATATAATTCCCCCATGGCTTTGAGTATTTTCAGGCTTGGCATCTTTTTGAATATATTTTTTTTTGAAACAGTCGCTTGTAAAAAAATGTTATATAATTCTCCCATGGCTTTGAGTATTTTCAGGCTTGGCATCTTTTTGAATTATTTTTTTTATGCTCGTTTCTATTATTAGGGAGTACTGGAATACTAAAACCCCGGGGATTTACCATTGCATATGTTGCGACACACCTTTATTCGAGTAAGTGCTGCTTTATATATATATCCATATATAATATAATTCTTCCTAAGCCATTTTTTCTTACATTGACCTCAATCATCTTGATCTAATTCACTGTCCTCTTTTCCAGATCATCTACTAAGTTCAATAGTGGAACTGGGTGGCCATCCTATTACCAGCCAATTGGGAAAAATGTGAAATCAAAGATGGATTTGTCAATTATTTTCATGCCCCGCCAGGAGGTTCTCTGTGCTATTTGTGATGCTCATCTTGGACATGTGTTTGACGATGGTCCTCCACCCACGGGAAAACGTTTCTGTATCAACAGGTAAATAATACATTTAATTACAAATTTTATTGCTTAAATTTTATTTTTGTAAATTTTATCATCTAAATTTTCATTTTTTCACATTTTACCACTGAGATTATTTTATCAAACTAAGTGGTTTAAAAAATTATTTATCAAAAATAAATGATTTTAACTTTTAACATTGTAGTTATAATTGATATAAAAAAGTAATTTTTTATATAGATTGATGACTTGAGTAGTAAAATCTCCGAAATTATAAAAATTTGGTGATAAAATTTATAAAAATAAAACTTAAGTAGTAAAATTTACAAAATAATTAAAATTTGATGGTAAAATTTGGGATTAATCCTAAATAGTAATGGGTGTCTCTTTTCAATTTTACATCTTCACCTTTTTCCTTGAGTTTTTTCTTGTGGAATTCTGCAGTGCTGCCCTTAAGCTGAAACCAAAGCAGTAGACAGTGAAATACCTACCTATCACTCGGAAGCAGATGGTATACTTAATTTGTGCTGTTTTTCCTATTTAGGGAGGACGATATACTGAAAATTGTCCTGCACTGTTGATGTATAAAACACAAATTTTTTAGGATCTAGAAGCTCAATTACCATAGTGAAGACTCAAATTCTAATACTAATGAAGTGTCGGCATGTACTTGCCATTGTTTCCTGAGACTATGTTAAAGCTTTTCACCAACCGATACAATCTTTTTGAGAGTTTGCAATTTGATTCTTGATTATGCTCATTTAGGGTCCGTTTAATTTTTAAAAAATATGGTATTGGAGAAGACAGAAAAATTAGCACATC
This sequence comes from Glycine latifolia, assembly GCA_013407115.1. Taxonomy (NCBI): domain Eukaryota; kingdom Viridiplantae; phylum Streptophyta; class Magnoliopsida; order Fabales; family Fabaceae; genus Glycine; species Glycine latifolia. Next base: position 9,376,644 of record CM023948.1, on the reverse strand, counting down.
ACAAGAAAAATAACATAAGACAAAAATACAAGTTATAACATAATTTTTTATTTTGTATATCGTTTGACAAATAATGGATAATATGAATAAAATAATATAAAATTTACTGAAATATCTAAGATTAATTATCTTAATATAATTTTTTTAAAAAATTTAATGTGTTTATCGAAATAAAAAATCTTTATATTTTTTTATTTTCAAATGAGAGAGATTATAATAAAAAAAATTGATCGTTAGTTAGTTACTATTTTTTTATTATTAAAGAGATATAAAAATAAATATTGTCCCTTATTTTTTTCAAATTAAACATTAAAAAAAATATTTATCCTATTCAATATCATAATTTTTACTAATCAACTGGACCTAAGTGTTTTAGTAGTTTTCTAGTATTAATTTTTCCTGAAAGTATGGTGTAATTTAGCAGCACAGGAGTTCCATATGATTACCATACGAAATATATATTATTTTGGGAGGAACAAATGAGTAGTGTTAGGGTATGTTAGCGATATATATCATATAGGATTGTTAAGATAGTTAGCCTACTAAGCTGGAAGCTGCAAATGCTATTAGGATTCACTTCTGAAACACTCGGTTTGTTCTTTCTGTTTATCAGCGTACTTTCTTTTATTTTATCTCCTTTTTTCACTTTCCAATCACTTGAATCATGACATGGTATCAGAGCTTTTTTCTAATTTTAATTTGATCCACACCTTCTGAATTCAACTCCTTTGCTGCTCCAATTTCTTTGTCTTCCTCGATTCCAATTAAACTTCTTCAGTGCCAACCAGGACCTACTGGTTACTAAGGGACCAAATTTGGGTCTATTTTGTGGTATTGATGTTAGGGAGCCTGCTTACTTCTTATTACACGTGTATAGTTAATAGGTGACTGTTAGTGAGTTGGAGATAGCTATAATTCCCTCATAGACCATATGATATAAATGTACCGGTCAGAGGGTATAGTTGTAATTCTTCTTTAATGTGCCGAGCCATATGTTCCCATCTATGTTTGTTACCTTTCTCCAAGTGCCAAGAGGGGGTATTTGTTCGAAGATACAATTGTAATTCTTTTTCGTTGTACTTGAGTTGTATGTCCGTGTTCAATACCTTTGTCCGAGTGCCGAGAGGAAATACCTGTGAAGTGTGAAGGTACTCAAGTTGAAGTGAAATATCACTCATAGTAAAAATAAGAAAAATAATGATAATGAACAATATCACAATGAACAGTCCTATTTTACCTCAAGAATCTCAGTGTACATTAACATCACTATCACCCAATAATAAATATAAAAAAAAATTTAAAAAAAAGAGACAAAGACAAAAAAAGAAGAAAAAAAAAAGAAGGATGAAAAAAAAAGAAAAATGAACAGGAATTGAAATTCATGAACCTTATAATATGATATATTATTATTTTGATAACATAATATTATATTATGACTATATTATCTCTACTATATTATTATTATTATCCGGTAAGCTGAGGGGTACAATAAATAGGGATTATATGTACCATTTCATCATAAGTATTCCCATGCCTGATGGTTATGATTTTTCACCAATCTTGTGCATTCATGGTTCAGTTTCTAGTTTTATTGCACAAAATATAGTGTATATGGATTTAGCAGCAAATGTATGTAGACCTAAAAGAAAGGTTCTCACAAAGTGATCTTGTTCGCATAGTAGAATTGCAACAAGAAATTTATAGCTTTAAGATTCATTATCTGTCACTGATTATTTTACTGAATTGAAGGTGCTTTGGGAAGAATTGGAAAATTATAGGCCCACTCGAAATTGCATTTGTCCTGTCAAGTGTACTTGTGCAGCGTCCAGAGATTTAAAGACATACAAACAGCAAAATTGTGTTAGCACTTACCAGATTTCTTTTAGGTTTAAGAGTACAGCTTCCTACACCATTTAGAAATGCTACTACACCATTTTTTTTTAAATTTCAAAAGTACCCCTGGCAGCTTTCCTCTTATATTTGCCAAAATATATTTCGAAAACAGTTTACGTTGCGCTTTCCCTTTGGTTCGCTTGATTCACTTCATATTTGTGCCATTGGGTTGCTGGAAAAGCTGTGCATTGGTGCATTCGTTGGAGTTGCGGCGTGGTGGTGGCCGTCGGAGTCGTGAAGAGGGGTGGGGGTTGCAGAGGTGGGTGGTTCTGGTTTTTTGTATCGTATGGATTGGGTGATCCGTATGGGATTTACGGATTGACTAATCCGTAAATACCATACGGATCGCCCAATCCGTATACCTTATACGGATTGGGTAATCCGTATAGCATTAAATCAGCAAATTGTCCATTAAAATTTTTTGAAAAATGGTTAACGCATGTATTTAAGTAAAATTCACATTGGTTTTAATAATTAGAATTTAGTTTAATTTCTAAAATTATTTGAGTGACTATATAGGGAAAGTCAATTTGTGGATTCAATTAGAATTGAGTTTAATTTCTAAAGTTATTTGAGTTAGTATATACAATTTAGAAATTTGCTTAATTGTTTATGTAAATGGTGATCTTTAGACTTTAATGAGTAATTTAATAAATGTTATTTTATGGATTAGTTATGTAAATGGTTATTTATTTGTGTGTTTTGAGTAATGATTAAATAAAATTTGTAGTTGTAAGGATGGACACCGATGAGTGGATATATGAAAGTATTTTGTCGGAAGAAAATTATATGGATGAAGACATCGGAGCGGACCCTGATGCGTTTGAAGACAATGATTGTGTAGTTGATTGTTCCGCAGCATTCAACACGACTGAGGTATTTATGTGATTTTGAATGTAGTTGTTGTTGTTAAATGATTAAATTAAGAAGATTAAAGATGAATTATCCATTTGTGTAAATGTTTAAATCCCGTGATACGGTATTGAAATGGGCTCGTGCGGTTGCATTTGAGAATGGTTTTGTAGCCGTTATAATGAGGAGTGACACAAAAACCGGGAAAATAGGAAGGACGTCATTTGTGTTAATTGGTTGTGAAAGGAGTGGAAAATATAGACAATGGAAAAAAGGTTTGACACAATTGACCACTAGCACTAGAAAATGCGAGTGTCCTTTTAAGCTACGGGGCAAACCAATTCCGGGAGGTCAAGGGTGGATGGTGAAACTAATATGTGGTAATCATAATCATGCTTTGGCTAAGTCATTTTGTGGACACCCATACGCTGGTCGACTAATTGAAGAGGAGAAGATCATTGTTGCAGATATGACAAGTTCAATGGTGAAACCAAAAAATATTCTGCTAACTTTGAAGGAGCACAATGCCAATAATGTCACAAGTTTGAAGCAAGTATACAATGCAAGATATGCATACCGCACGCGTACAAGAGGCGATAACATTGAAATGCAACAGCTAATGAAACTTCTTGAACGTGACATGTATATTCATTGGCACAGATTGAAGGATGAAAATGTTGTACGTGACTTGTTTTAGGCACATCCGGATGCAGTACAATTGAGTAATGCATATCATATGGTGTTCTTGATTGACAGTACATACAAAACAAACAGGTATAGACTACCTTTACTTGACATTGTTGGTGTCACACCTACTGGTCAAACATTCTCAACTGCATTTGCCTATTTAGAGGCAGAACGTATAAGCAATGTTGTGTGGGCCCTTGAACGGTTTAGAGAGATATTTCTTAAAAGTGAATTTTTCCCTAAGGTGATTGTTGTAGATAGAGATTTAGCATTGATGAGTGCTGTCGAAACCGTATTCCCAAAGGCAACCAATTTATTGTGTAGGTTTCACATTGACAAGAATGTGAAGGCAAAATGTAAAACTTATATTCGGCAGCAGAATGCGTGGGATTATGTCATGGATGCATGGGGAAGTGTTGTTGACCGTACTAATGAGAAGAAATTTGATGATTGTCTTATGAAGTTGTCAAGGACACTTGGTTGAACCCTCACAAAGAAAAATTTGTGACAGCATGGACAAACAAAGTCATGCATCTTGGAAATACAACCACAAACAGGTAAATTTCTGCTTAAGACATTGGTTAATTTGTCATTTAAATTATCATTTGCATAAGTTTCAAGTCTTTCAAGTAAACTATCTTCGTATCATACCTTGCAGGGTTGAGTCTGCCCATTGGACTTTAAAGCGGTTACTACAAAATAGTGTTGGTGATTTGTGTACGGTTTGGGATGTGATGAACAATATGATCACCTTGCAATATACTGAAAATCAAGACATCTTTGGAAAGAAGTACACATGTGGTTGGACATGTTTTCAAAGTTACGTTATACAAGAGACTTCTTGGCATGGTGTCCAGGTATGCGTTAAATGAAATTGCGGAAGAGTACGAGCGGGTGGATTATGCTGGAAAAAACCCATCTCATTGTGGATGTGTGTTGAGAACAACGTATGGTTTGCCTTGTGCTTGTGAGCTGTCCAAGTATGTTATTGGAAGCATTCCAATTACCATTGTTCACATGTTTTGGCGGAGATTAAACTATTGGGACAATGATGCAGCTGAATACCAAGTAAGCATAACGGATGAGATAGAAGCCATATCTAACCATTTTGAAATACTTGATTTGTGTGGAAAAATGACAATAAAGTCAAAACTGTCTGAAATTGCATACCCTGATAAGAATTCCATGTGTCCTCCCCCTGATAAGGTGAAAACAAAAGGTGCTCAGAAGAAGAACGTTAGAAAGCACGAACGGTCTACAAAAAGGGACCCGTCTTACTTCGAGTATGTGGATGACTTTCATTCTGTACAAAATAGTTGTTCTACCCCGAAACAGTCCAGTTCCTCTTCCGATGTTCTAGTGAAAAACCGGAGGGTTCCAATGCTCGATCAATTTCATCCATTCATGCAGAACTTTATTGTTGACATAACTGATGTAAAAGCTGATGGCAATTGTGGATATCGAGTAATTGCTGCCTTTGTAGGTTACGGTGAAGAGGCTTGGTCTTTGGTTCGCAATGATCTGCTTAAAGAACTTGCACAATGGACCGATCAATATGTATTGTTGTTTGGTGGGGTTCACAGGTTTGAAATGTTAAAGCGGTCCCTACTGGTTGATGGATTGTCGAAGGTATGTTTAAATCGGGTTTCTTTCACGTCAGATGCTTTGGCCTAACCTAAGCACGAACAAACATGCATATAATATATTTGATTAACTGATAATTTGCAGGTTACGATGGATAAGTGGATGGATATCACAAATATGGGTCATGTAATTGCCTCAAGATATAACATCATTGTAGTATCCCTATCACTCCAGCAAAGTATGACGTTCTTCCCTCTAAGAAGTCAACCACCTAGAGATCCCTGAGTTCATCGCATATTGTGCATTGGTCATGTGTTTGGAAACCATTTTGTTCAGGTAAATTCAATCGGATTTCATTTTGATGCATACATTTTATTTTACGTGTATAGTTGTTTACGTATGTTGTTTGTGCAAAACAGGTAACCTTGGCAGACAATTGTCCTTTACCGTGGACGGCATGTTTGTGGGCTAGTCAGGCTAGCATCGAAGCTCAGCAGTGGCCCTATTATTACATTGATCGAATGCAATTGTATATTAAATCGATGCAGTTGCGCACACAATATGTTGATTTAAGAGATGCGTAAACATTTGGACAAACAAAGTAATGTATTTCTTATGTGATATAAAATGTTCAATGAGTAAAAACATGTTCCGTCATATCAACGTTTTAAGTAACTAAACAATAATTACAAATAAATTCCTCTAATATCTAAATATCAATGTCCAATCATGCCGTCCATATCAATCACGAGCACGAGCAGGCCTCCTCTGCGGTCTGAAACTCCGTCTAGCTCGGGTGTAGACAATGCCATCCTCAGTCACGCCTCGAACTAGATGCAGAAGCTGCTCAGTCATCGAGTATGCATCGGTGCCTTCTGTGACCATCCTCATGTCAAGCATATGCTGGAGGCCCTCAGCAACATGTTGGCACACATGCTACAAAAAAACAATTCAAATGGTTACCAAATGGATAAACGTGTATCGAATGAAAACAGTTATGAATTTAACAATGAATACCACGGCATGCATTGGTCTCTGCTCATCTCCATCAGTGGGTGGATCAGTAGCGGCAACATGAGAATGGGTCTGGGCTGGTGCAGGCTCAGGCACTGGTGGAATCTGGGAAGCCGCCTCTTCATACCAAGATGGGGTCGTGAATGGATGGGAAATGCGGAAGAACCACCCCATGTATGCAGCACCACAGTGACCTGGATAATCAACCAAGTCTCCTGTTGGCACCATGTAGTCTAGGAAGTGGATCCACCGGTCCTCAATGTCTTCAACTGAAGGAACATCTGACACAGGCAGGGGTGGAATGTGTTGAACATACCCAAACTGCCTGACCACCCTCTCAGGTAAATACTTGGTCAGATGTGGACCCCATCTGAGGAATCCAGAGTACATGGAGATAACCTCAAACTCCCGGTGGGCACGGTGCTCCCAATATGGTGTCCAACATACATCAGAAGGTGTCAACCTATCTATACGTTTTCGATAGGTTGACACCGGTAAGGCCTTCGCGCTCTTCCACCTGTAGGCACGAGGTTGCCTGTCGTCGTAATGGTCATCTGCAACGACATTTCCTATACTAGGAAAATGCTCGTATATCCAGCACTACAAATTTCAAACAATAAAAGTCAGGAAATAATGCAAGCAAAACATACTGAAACAATAAACTTTGATCATTACACACATGGATGGATATCATTACCTGTAATAGAGTGATGTAGCCTGCAAGATGTTTCCCATGGTGCTTGCATGCGTAGCTCAGGTTCTCATACATGTGGATAAGAGCATCCGCACCCCATGCAAGACCCGCAGATCGGTCGAAGTCTCTGAATGCCTCTAAGAATGCCACAGCTATATGTGTGGCACTCTTGTTGGCAAACAATGTGCATCCAACAAGGTGAAGCAGATATGCCCTGGCGGCCAGTATCCACTGTCTCGACTCCACCTTTGCATAGTACAATTCCCGGAGCCATGATAGCCTGACATAAGCACCGTGACACTGTGTCATCTCAGCAGATGCATCCTGTACAGTCACATCGAGTAGCTCCACCAACAACGTGACCGCCTCTCCGATGTCTAACTGATCGTACGTGTCGAACGTGCCGATAACCGGGAGATGCAGCAGTGATGACATGTCGTCCAATGTTAGTGTCATCTCTCCCACGGGCAGATGAAATGAAGATGTCTCGGGGTGCCATCGCTCAACCAATGCAGATAGCAACCCCCTATCTCAAGTCTCCACTGAGCATCTAATCAATGGAGTCAGGCCAGTAGCTGCGATCAAACCTTCTATCTCAGGTATAGGCTTCCCGAATTTAATGACCTTACGGCCATGGGAAGCAAGCTTCAACTCTGGACGTTCCTGCATTGAAGACATCATTTAAGGTAAATCAGTAATGGATAACCAAATGAGTTTGACGTTGTACTATGTAGTTGAAGATGTCAATACCTCTCCTGCCCAGACTCGTAGAGCCACATGATCGGCAAACTCGGTAAGCACCGAAGAATCTTCCGGCCCTCCGGGAAAAGATTCAGACGCTGTGTCCATATCCTCGATCACCGGGTCAGCAATCTCCGCATCAGGCGCAGGCTCAGGCACAGGAGGATCATCATGAATAGCAACACCTGCCCTATGACGACGAACAGATGCGGTAGGCCTACGCCGCTCAGGGGCATCTTTAGGATGACCTCTAGCATGTGTAACCGCAGAACGGTCGGGACCTCGACCAACAGCCCGACGCACTCCTCCTTTCGTCTTCACCATAACCTGCATCCACATAGTGTTTTTCAGCTTTTGAGTTTCAAGAACAACATCATTGGATACAGATTTGTGTAATTCACAACCATACCAACTAATGAAGTCCAATTCACAAGCATATCAACAAGTGTAATTCACTAGCTTACCATATACTCAACTCCAAACTT
>CM023948.1:9276195-9368594 GCA_013407115.1 Glycine latifolia | reverse complement strand
CCCCCTCACTAAGGAGTGGGCTCCCCGTGCATATCTGCTGACGGCATAGATGATCCATACCCAACATTCTCCCACTTGGCGAATGCTTTGCATGCTTCTTCAATCCCAATGCAGCTGTACATCATTCAAACTTCTCTGGAACCACTACCTTAGTCAGAAAATCGGCACCATTCTCCTTTATGTCAACCTTCTTTAGCAATACTACATTGTCTTCAATCTTTTCTCTGATGAAATGGTATTCGATGCCTATGTGCTTGGTCCTTTCATGGTATCTTGGGTTTTTAGCCAGAAATATAGCACTCTGACTATCACACCCAACAGTCACATCTCCTTGTGTAAGGCCAATCTCTTTACAATCTTTGCAACCAAATAATTTCCTTGATAGCATATGCTAAGGCCATGTACTCAGCCTCAATAGTTGATAACGCAACGGTCTTCTACCTCTTGCTCATCCAACTAATAGCTCCACCAAATGAAGAAACAACATATCCGCTAGTAGACCTTCTACTATCCATGTCACCTCCCCAATCAGCATCCACAAAGCACTCTAGCTATAATGGTGGTTGTCCCCTTGATTCTTTCACACCTTCATAGCATAACCCAAGGTCAGATGTATCACGAAGATAATAGAATACACGCTTCACTGCCATCCAATGCTCATTTCCTGGCTTAGACATAAACCTACTCAATACTCCCATTGCTTGGGCAATATCTGGGCGAGTACAAATCATAGCATACATCAAACTCCCAACTGCACTAGCATAAAGAAATGATGCCATCACTTCTCTTTCTTCTTCAATCTTGGGACACTCATAAGTGGATAACTTCAAACCTTTAATCATGGGAGTCTGCACCGGTTTACGATCATTCATATTGAATTTCTTTAAAACATTTTCTATGTACTTCTTCTGACTCAACCATAACCTTCCTCTATGACGCTCCCTTTTGATCTGCATGCCTAAGATCATACTTGTGGGGCCTAAATCTTTCATTTCAAATTTCTTTGCCAGTAGACCTTTTATAGCACTGATCATCTTCAAACTATTACCAACAAGTAGCATGTCGTCAACATACAAGGTTAGAATAACAAAGCTATCTTCTACGCTTTTCACATAAACACAATGATCAGTATCACAACAGTCAAACACAAGTTTCAACACATAAATGTCAAACTTCTGATACCATATCTTGGGAGATTGCTTCAGGCCATACAGAGACTTGTTAAGTTTGCTCCATCTCTAAGTCATATGCATCTACCACAGATAAAACAAGTCTAATGGAATTTAACTTTGCAACAGGTGAAAATACATCATCATAATCAACCCCTTCTATATGTGAATATCCTTTTGCAACCAAGCGAGCTTTGTAACGTTCTATCTCCCCATTAGCACCGATCTTCTTCTTGAACAACCACTTACAACCAATTGCCTTTCGATCTGCAGGTAGTTTCACCATACTCCAAGTTTGATTTTTGATCAGAGAGTTCATCTCTTTGTTCATGGTTTCCTCCCACTGTTTGGTAGCATTCGAATCCCTAGCTTGCTTTACAGTTCTCGGGTCATCATCTATGATACTTAAAGCATAACTCTTGTCAATGGAACAAAAATTATAGTTGTTAGGTGTATACCTCTCAGGTGGTCTTCTCTCCCTTGTGGATCTCCTCAACATCTATTCTTCAACTTCAACCTCAGTATCAAAAACTGTATCTTCCACCCTGTCATATTCAACAACTTCAGAATCTAAATTTTCCTCTTCAACTTGTGAGCTATGAACATCAAAATCTATTGTTTATGGCTTTTCAGAAGCTTCTGGAAAAATCTAATTAAGCTTTTCTTCCCTAAACACAACATCTCTGTTGTAAGTTACACTTTTAGTTTCTCGGTTCCACAACTTGTACCCTTTGACGCCATCATTGTACCCAATAAAATAGCACTTTTGAGACTTACTGTCAAGCTTGCTTCTTTTCTCATTGGGTATGTGTACATATACTTCATAACCAAATACTCTGACATGAGAGATATTTGGCCTTCTTTTGAACAGTGCTTCAAAAGGAGTTTTATCCTTCAATGCTGATGTAGGAGACCTGTTCTTCAAATAACAAGCAGTAGAAACTACCTCTGCCCAAAACTCAACTGCCAAGCCTGCACCACTTAGCATGCTCCGTGACTTTTCAATAAGAGACCGATTCGACCTCTCTACCACCCCATTCTGTTGAGGTGAATAGGGCGTTGTCTTTTGCCGTGCAATACCACTAGCCACACAAAGCTGATCGAATTTTGCAGAACAAAACTCTTCACCATTGTCAGTTCTCAGCACCTTGATTTTTCTGTCAAATTGATTTTCTACCAATGCTTTGAACTTTTCGAACAACTCATTCTTGCTATGTAAAAAAATAACCACACATATCTAGAATAATCATCAGTAAAAGAAACATAATACCTAGATTTTCCATGTGATGCTACAGGTGTAGGTCCAAACATGTCGTTGTGTATCAAGTCAAGAATCTCTTCAGCTCTTCCTCCAATGGACTCAAAAGACACCTGATTTTGCTTGCCATGTAAACAGTGCTCACAAAACCCGAAGCCCATAGAACAACTCAGAATCCCTTCTACTAACTTCTTTGATGTTAAAGTCTCCAGACCTTTCCCTCCAATATGACCCAGCCTCCTGTGCCATAGCATTACAGTGTCTTCCTCCGCTTGCTCAGATATATAGCCATCACCACTAAACACTGTGTGACCCAGCAGTTTCCACAAATTTCCATGACGCTCTCCTCTGGCAATTACCATAGCTCCATGAGTCAGTTTGCATGAATATTTATCACTACTAAAATTTATACATGCATCTGTCATACTTCTAACGGAGATAAGATTTCTATTCAGACCCGGAATATGCATTACATCTGGCAAATTCATGACTATTCCATCTTTCATCTGTAGCCTTACCTTCCCGCGTCCCATAATTTCCAGGGTCGTGTCATTTCCTATTCTCACTGTACCACCAAAACATGTTTGATAAGTGAAGAATCACTCCCAGTGAGGTGTCATATGGAACGATGCTCCAGTATCAATTATCCACTCGTTGTAGTCGCTATGAGGATTTGTCACTACATACAGATTTCCCACGCTATCGTCATCATTCTTCTTTGTACCAGATAAAGATGACTCATCCTGTTTCTCAGGGCCCACACTTTTATTTTTGTAATTCTTTCTTATGTGCCCAACCTGCTTGCACTTCCAGCACCTTGCTTCGGGCTTATCACGAGATTTTGACCTTCCCCGAGATTTGTCTTTGAATCCTGATTTTGATTTATCATTATTCCTCCCTCTAGCAAACAGAGCCTCATTAGTAGTACCCTCAAAACCTACCCTTCTCATCTTTTCAGATAACGGGCAGCAACAATGGTCTCTAAGGACAGTGCGTTAACACCTGTACCAATAGAGATAATGATATGCTCCCAAGAGTTTGGCAGTGAACACAACAAGGTGCATGCTTTATCTTCATCATCCAGGTTGACATCTATAGATGTAAGTTGTACGCAGACAGTGTTAAATTCATTTAAATGTGCAGAAAAAGAATCACCTTCAGACATTCGTAGATTGTACAACCTCCTTTGTAGGAACAGCTTATTCACGAGTGACTTGCTTTGATAGAGACTGCCCAGCTTCATCCAAAAATCATTTGCGGTCTTATCGGAGGTCACGTTCACTATAACGTTGTCAGCAAGGCACAACCAAATCAGGCTTCATGCCTTTTGATCGTTTTTTATCCAAGTCTGCAACTTATTTGATCTTTTAGGCTCAGGTGGCGCATATTCGATCACGTGCCAGAGGTTCCTGTCAACGAGCAGGGCCTTTATCTTCAGCTTCCATAACTCGAAAACCTTTCCTCCAAATTTTTCAACCTCGGTTCGTGATTGATTGGTCGACATCCCTCACAAATTGATTTCACAGGTTTCTTAATGTCAAGAAAACCCTAAAACAACGAAACCCCAATAGCAGAACCTTATCTCTTGATACCAATTGTTAGGTACCGAGCAGAACCTTTAGCCTTTATATTTTTAATCAAAATGACATATTAGAATTTTCACGTGACCAATACATATATTTAATATAAGCCAAATAAGTATCTTATTAAATTCTAAATTTTCTTATTTAATTATTAAAATTTGAATTTACTATTATCACATGAATAAACGAATATAATTATTAGCGACTGATTGTTAAAGAAAATAAAAAGATAAGAAAAATAGGAAAATAATAACTGTAATGTATAATGTGGTGAAAATGATTGAAAATTTAAGTATTTAAGAAAATGGTAAGAAAATAATGATTTTAAAAATTTAATAAGTATTCGTGATATAATTAGAAAGTATGTTAGTAGTTGTCAAATGGAAAATTCAAAATCTACATCATAATGTCAAAATTCATATGAAGAAATACTAGACAATTCCTTTATTTATATAAGGTTAAATTTTTTTCATCTAATTTATTATTTAAGTTCAATTTGGTCTTTTAATATTTACAATCGATTCAATTTGGTCTATCAATCTAAATTGTTAAAAAATATCACACTTCGTGGCAGTTCAAAATCGTCACTAAATGATTTTAAACTGCCACAAAATCCACATTTCCCAAAAAAATGAATCGGTTTAAAAAATTAGAAGATTAAATTGAACAAAAAAAATAAGGACCAAATTAAATTCATTTTAAAAATTAGAGAATCAAATTGAATAAAAAAAATTAAAAGACAAAATTGAACTTAAATAATAATCTAGAGGACAAAAAACTAATTAACCTTTATATAACACATGGATTTTTTTTTGGGGGGTGACTGTTGTACAGACCCAAAATATAGTGATGTATATATCTAGAAACAGAGTACAGAAAAATAAATAAAAAACATATGTAAAAGTACATGCTGCAACATCTACTTCATGGAGACACATGAACCAAATAAAACCATTACAATCTATTCCTACTTTTTAATATTCAACCCTAAACATAAGCATGAAGCAAATAAAACCATTACAATCCGTGTACACTTATTCATTTTTCAACCCTAAGCATAAGACAGAGATATTTCTTAATTCCAGCAAAGTCAGATCATAGGTTTCTTATAATATTTTGCCAGTGGAAAGCTTTAGACAATTGTTTAACATCTGTCATCTTATGGCAATCAAATATAAGCTACATACACATTTTCTACAACTATTTCCTTTGCATCCTTGGGTATGGATTACATAACTAAAAGTAACCTTTTTCTATTTCTTCCCTTACTAGAGGAGGCAAAAATCAATTAATGGTCCAAGCAATAATAACAGAGAATTTTAATAGTTCAACTAAGTGACACTTTAACATTCTCTATAGTTGCATGTTCTAAATGATACTTAAGAATGAAAATAGTAGCAACAGAAGGGAAGCAAAAAGAAAGTAAATACTCTCTATGATCATTAGTATAAAGCATCATTTAGAAGGCAAAAAAATTTAAATATTGCAGTTTTAAAAAAAATTACAAGAATATTGTTGTTTGAAAACTATTTCCAAATCTATGGCAGTCATTCACGTACAGCCTCTACGTGATCAATCACGCACACCATGGACGTGTTCAATCACGTCCACCCAGCACGTGAATAAGCCCCATTCACGTCCACACAGGACGTGACCCAACCCCATTCACGTCCTCCCAGGACGTGATCCAGCACCCCTATATATTGGTCTCATTCAGCATTTGCACCCATCATTTGCACCCATTTTCATCATTTGCACCCATTTTCAGCATTTGCAAAGGTCTTGGCTATCTCTGAAGGCTTTGGTTCTGTGACTTCTCTTTGGATTCGGGTTTTAGTTCGAGCAAGTAAGCATTGGTCAAACATATTATTTTTAAATTACATGAAATATATTATGTTGTTGTCTTAGAGAATTGGTATTGATCTAGAAAATTGTTATTGACTTAGGTCAGAAATAGTTACTTATTATAACGTAAGTTTTATGACCTAGGTTTTGATTAGTTATTTATGTAGGTTAAGACCTAGGTTTATTGAGTTACAATATTATTAGTTAGTTACTCAGATTATCATTAAGTACGACCTCAAGGTTATGATGTTGGTTACGTAGGTTATGACCTAGGTTTTATGACCTAGGTTTTGATTAGTTAGTTTTGTAGGTTAAGACCTAGGTTTATTGACTTAAAATATTATTAGTTTAGGGTTTAGGTTATCATTAAGTACAGCCTAAAGGTTATTACCTTGGTTACGTAGGTTATGAACTAGGTTTAGGGTTTAGGGTACAATTAGTTGGTGACCTAGGTTTTTGTTAGTTATTTACGTAGGTTATGAGCTAGGTTTTCATTAAGGACCTACGTAAGACATAGATAATCAATTTTTTCAAATAATTTTTCTTCCAAATGAAATAAATTATCATGATATGCTTATAGATTTTTCTGTGTTACAGGCGTGACCGTGGTCCTGTGTTCATCATCTTTGTGATCTTGTAGTCGTTGGTCATATATAAAAAAAGTCTGGAGATGGTGATTTTGTTCGTATTGTTTTATATTATAATGGTAGCAAAATTGAGAGCCGACGTGGTGTTGTTTTCGAAGGAGAGAAAAGGGGAACACGTATCAATTGCAACTCAACCATTGATGAATTGCATGAAAATATCAGTAAAAAATTAGTTCTCAAAGGCATCACTATGGTCACTGCAAGAATATGGTGCGATGATAAATATATCAGCATGAAAGTAATTGATGACGAAGACTTACAATTTGTAATAGGAGAATTCTTCAACTAGTCAAGGAAAATTTTCTTAGAGTTGTACGTGAATTTTGCTGGAGTAGAGGATATGGCTTTACCAACGAGGTCAATTGATTTCAATTATTCTCGTGGAGCATCAACATCTGCTGCTCCAGTTGTTAATTTGTCTATGGAAGATGAAAATGACCCAACTTGGGTTATGGATGACGATATTGACGATGACGATGATGAAAATATCGCAATGGAAGATCGTCTTCTTGCCGAGAATGCTAGTGCTTCGGACAATGATGAAGATGATGGTCGAAGCGCAACTCAAATACAAGAACATTACTCAGTCGTGAGAGAGCATTTAACCCAACGACAAGAGGATGCAGGGGAGTCTCATTTACCGCAACAATGTCAAGGTGTGTTACCAAACAATAGTTACTTACATATATGTTTGTTTATTGTGTATGTATTTTATTGTAATAAATTTTGGAATTTGCATATGTAGTTAAGGGTAATACTACTTTTTGGGATGGAATCCCACATTACACCTACATTGATTGAGATTATCCGAGTGAACAAGATTCTGGCAGTGGTTATGGTTCAAGTTCAGTTGAGGGTCCATGGGTATTAGGGAATAAGTTGTTTGTGAAACAGGAATTTGCATCAAAAGAAGATGTGCAAATGAAAATCAAGCTTAACCTCATGAAGGAGCATCAGGAAGCTGTCGTGGTTGAAAGTACACCGACAAAGTTAAGCATGAAATGTCGTGCGCATGACCAGAATTGTCCATGGAGGGTTAGGGTAATGAAACCAACGTACGGTGAAAGATGGGTGGTTACCAAATGGGGCGGGGATCACAATTGCTTAAATGATCACATTTCTCAGGACCACAGACAATTAGATGCCAGTGTTATTGTTTCACTCGTACTAGGTAAGTTTTTGGATGAATATTTAATGATGAGAATTAATAATTGTATTATTGTTATTAATGATAACGTGATTAATTTTTTATTATTAGGGATGATAAAGCATGATCCATCATGTTCAATTGGACTCGTCCAGGAAAGGATAACTCATTCCTATGGATACAAAGTTTTATATAGAAAGGCATGGTATGCAAAGCAGAAAGCAATGACAATTATCTACGGTGATTGGGAGGAATCATATGCATTTTTGCTGAGGTGGTGTAAATATATGGTTGAATGTAATCTAGGTTCTGTTTATCGTCTTCAAACAAACAGTTATTATGTGGCTCATAGAATCGTTCATGGAAAACGTGTGTTTCGCCGGATTTTTTGGACCTTCAGACAATGTTGCGAGGCTTTCAATTTTTGTAAGCCGGTTATTCAAATTGATGGCACTCATTTATATGGCAAGTACAAAGGAAAATTGTTGATTGCCACAGCTCAGGATGGAAATAATGAATGTTTGCCACTTGCATTTGCAATTGTTGAGGGTGAGACGTTGGAAGCTTGAGAATTCTTTCTGGATAACATTCGTGCGCATGTTACACAGAAGACAAATATTTGTCTTATTTCTGATCGGCATCGAAGCATATTGTCTACAGTTGAGAGGCACCGTGGTTGGCAACCACCACATGCTTATCATGTCTTTTGCCTTCGTCATATTGCGAGCAATTTTAATCAAAAGTTCAGAAATGAAAATTTGAAGAGAGCGGTTATGAATTTAGGTATGGTTAAAAACTTCATCTATTAATTATGTATGTAGTTGTAAATTTTAATGTTATTTAATTTGTGTGCAAGTTATACTCCTTCTATTGTTCAGTTTGACATAGCCTACACAAGTTTTCGTGATGTGAGTCCCGAGGTTGCAAACTGGATTGATAGCATCCCTAAGGAAAAGTGGACACGTGCATATGATGTTGAGGGACGAAGGTATGGACATATGACAACAAATTTGGCCGAGTCAGTGAACATGATGTTAAAAGGTGCAAGAAACATGCCAATAACCGCGTTGGTTAAGCACACATACAGCACATTGGTGGAATATTCTGTTTGCCGAGGGCGCTCGGCTCTTTATGAATTGCAAGGTCCTTATCCTCATTGCAAAAATGTGATTGCTATGTTGAAGGCCAATGAGACCACTGCTACTGCTCACTATGTTCGTGCATATAATGTTGAACAATCTGTATTTGAGGTTGATGATGGTTACGAAAAATCGTATTCGATTAATCTCCCTGAGCGGTTTTGTCAGTGCGGGAAATTTAAGGCGTTCAAGTATCCTTGTAGTCATGCCATAGCAGCCGCTTTACATGTTCGTCAGGCACCGTCACAATATGTGGGTGACGTATTCCTCATAACAAAGCTGGTAGAAGCTTATTCATTCCCATGGCAGCCAATTGGTAATGAGTAAGCAATCCCACCTACTACAGATCCAGTGGTGATACCTGACAGGTCTATGTTGCGTGCAAGGGGTCGTTCAAAGTCAACTAGAATACACAATGAGATGGATGAAGTTGAAGCTAGTCAAAGTCGTACTAGGTGTGGTATATGCAGATTACCTGGTCATAACCGTCGAAATTGTCCTAATCGTCCATCTACCTCATGATTTGTTGATGTTGTTGTCAATGTTTTCTTTATGTTGTTATATTTTGTAATGAACATTTGAAAATAAACGAAACTTCCATTGAAACCACTGCTGTCAATTTTCATATACGCTACGAAGGTTGTTGCACATGAAAATGCAATCCACATTAACAATCCATTGAAACCTAATAAAATAACAGAACGTACAAACAACTGGAAATAGAGTCACAAACACAAACAGTTGAAAATTTAAAAACCGAAACAATGAAACGTACTAACAACAACAACTGAAACATGAAAATCAAGACATGTCATTTTCCAGTAGTTGGATTACTGGTTTGTTAAAAGTAGCTAAAATTTCTATTGGAGAGAAACGCTTCCAATAATTAGATTCTGCTAACACCTTGAGTACATCTTCATCATTTTTCAGTTCTATTATTTGATATTCGACTAAGTTTTGTGAATATTGTGTGTGACCTGGTTGTCGGAAGAACACTTGTTTCACAACCTGTGATTCGTGTATTCCATAAGGAGGAACTCCGAGCGGCACAACTTGCTTTATTATATCCTTGAGTGTATCTATATTGCATCTGGAAGGGATTTGAAATCTTTTTGGATTTGTTCCAGTAAAGGAGTAACCCAAAAAATTTTTTTGTCGTGTTTTCTTCCACTTGTGGTTGTAATACAACAGTGCATCATGAGTAGGAGTCATGGTGGATCAAAGTAGGTTGAGGACACCATCGGGTGTTCTGCTTATCATACATAATAATTCTATAGGACCAACAGATGAGAATTTTTCATGGCACACCAACATAGTGCAAACATCATCATCATTATTCAGGGGCAGGGAATGAAAAAAATTTCATTACCTGTACTAATGGCTGGTTGTCGATAGTAAATTTCATCCACAAATTGGTCACTTGTGAGCAGAAGGGTGTTGTGCATTCTACTCTTGAGTGACTGAAAGGAACATTAATCGGGAACTCGCATTGGTATTGGAGTAGGACATCCGAAAGAAACACCAGTTTCATTATGCATGATTGATCCATTCGGAAATATAAATGCTAATTTCGAATTACCAATGTTTTGAGAGGCTGTTTCACCTAAGAATGTCATCGTATTGAGATTGAGTTTCCTTTGCAAAGGTATGTTGTGTGGGATGATTAAACTCCTGTGTGGGGGTATATATAACGATGTAAAGTCCCGCCTGTGTGGGATGGGACCACTCGCGTATGGATGAGGCGTGACTAAACAACTGTCATGGTAGTGTTGTCAATGTCATCTTACAGATCATGTAAATTGATTGGCTACAGTATAAAGGATATGAATGTGTTGTCAATAGTCACCGGTGTAGTCAATGTCATATTTCAGTACAAAGGACGATGCATTTATTGTGCTTTTCTGCCATGACAAAGACCGGACATTACTTTGGAGAATGTGCGTGCCAACTTGTATGCGTGAATGCCTAACTACGTCCATCACAAGTTAGGATATATCCAACGTGGATATCCTTTTATAGTTCCACATTTAGTTCATAGCAAAATATAATCATGACAGCCAAATTAAATAACCAAACAACGTCCACCACAGATATAGGGGCTAAAAAAATGTCAATAATCAAAACATGTTTAACAAGTACATAGAAAAAAATTATAATCGACACAAAACGGAAAATAACAAAATATAAACTCTATGAATAAGGAGGCCAATTCTCATGACACGCCCGACGATCTGGCATTCTGCGTCTAGCATGTCCACGTGAATACTGCGAAGCAAGAGAATGATGTTGCACATGATATGGAGGTGGAGTGTCATCGACCGGCAGCTCTGGAGGATAGTCTGACTAGTGTGCATCGAAATTTATGTGGCTAAGCACATCGTCAGTAGTTGTCTGATCCCACATACGAGTTACCTGACTACTGCTCCCTGCCTCATCCCCGAATGACATCACCATTGGACTGACATGATACGCAAGCTGGCCTTTAGTGTCCATCGGTGAGGCCTCAGGCTGATAATATGTATCGGGCTCAGGCTGATAATATGTATCAGCCTCTAACCGATAAAATGTATCAGCCTTTGGCTGATAAAATGTATCAGCCTGTGCCTGCGTAGGGTCATAATATGTCTCCCGAACACCGTATTCATGACCTACGTAGTGTGGCCTAATTCATCCACTCGTGCATGGCCTCGGTGCATGAATAGGCTCAGGTACTGGTGTAATAGGTCATCGACGACGTCCTAACCCTCGACCCTCTTTCGCATGACGCCCAATGTCAAGGGATAACTGTGGCTCCTCCGGAAGCTGGGTCGGCGGTGCCTCTGGACCTGCCTCCTCCACCCGAGCGGACTCTCTGAAAATAGCAATTAGATGAGATACTTCGTCTTGTACATAGTGCAAACCAACATTCTCAAACTACGCATCGGTCGTGACAAAATGTAAATTCTCCAGGCCATCAACCTATAAGTCACAACATAGTTACATAAACAACAATATAACATAATGGTAAAAAAATTATTTTGAGTTAATAACTTACACAACATGCTAATTTGGCACCCTGCTTTGTCATATATCGCTTGCCGGAAAGTCTATACCAGACCATGTACTGATGGTTCGGTGACATCAGACCATGTATTGCAGGAGGCACCTCAACATGTTCACCTCTCTTATTCCATCTCTGTATAAACTTTCGTAGCTTACGAGCCCAATTTTCTTGGGCTTTACCCCGAAGGGTATAATCATGAACACCTGTCAATTTTCCAGGACTGTGAGGTATTGGTTGATCCCGTCCAAATTGCCTCATGCATCTATCATGCTGCAAATACTCAACAATGTGGAAACAAATAATAGGTGTCCTAGCCATCCACAAATGCTGTGTCTCAGCAGATGCACCCAGAAAATCGTAATCACCATAGGGTTGCCAAACCACCTACACAATCAAATAAAATATAGGAGCCAGTTGCATATTCACATCCATTTTAAATAAATATATTTCACTAAAAAGGCATACCTCATCTCTAGTTAAGGTGTCTAGCCTGTCTCGATACCAACTCAGTGGGTACGAACAGAACCGACTTAGAGCATTAAACCTAATATCCAGATTAAACATTCACTTGTTAAGTGTAGTACGCATAAATACACAGTCATTCAAGTAATATGAAATAAACATACATGTGTCCGAAGTGGCTGTCTGGCTCAGACGGAGCAGGCAATGGGGGAGCAATTGGTGGAAATCTGAGCCACGCCCAAATCTGAAGTAAAATTGTACAACCACCAATGTCTTTTCTATCGGGGTCTGTGCATTCGCACAACTGCCTAAACAAGTTAGCCAGAACCGCTGACCCCCAGCTATATGTAGCAATATCGACAAAATCACCACTAAGTAAGCTGATGTAGCGACAACCTAGTACAGTCCCCCCCGACCTGTCGCAAAGGATCCAAGATCCTAACATTCGAGCAATATGAGCCTTCATGAAGTATATCACATTTTGAGGGTTACCAGCAACTGCATCATATGAAGGATACACCCTGTCGAAATATGATAACCTCAAACTGCCGATGGCTAACTCGGTGTCCGCATCAGGGCCGTTACCAAAAACCTCATTACACAATTATGCCCAATCTGTGTGAGTGTGTCCGGTAACGACTTGTCCATCAGTAGGCAATCCTAGAATACCTGCAACATCTTGCAAGGTAATCGTCATCTCACCCTGCGGCATATGGAAAGTGTGTGTTTCTGGCCTCTACCGCTCAACCAGAGCACTGATAAGACCAGCATCAATTTGAAAAATACAGGTAACTTATAAATTTTTAAGTTCAAAATACACAATGTTTGAAACCTAGGTTTTGAACATTAAAATTTCAACACATTAAACATAACAAAATTCGTAAATCGATACCTGCATAAACTTCATGCGAGCCACATGTATGAAACTAGCCTCAGTCAAATACTGTGCGACTACGGCCGGAATATCGTCGGGTCGGGGTCCACCATTAGGCCTACCTCCGTGACGAATCCTTAGCTCCCTCTTTGTCTTGTCATTCTAAACTGTCTGTGAAATATGAGTGCGTTGTCTACGCCTCCTACGTACATCCCATCTGTATGGTCCTGGAAGAACATGCGTTGTGGGATTGGTAGGCTCATGCTCACGGTCAGAACCAGAACGAGGTGACTCGGATGACGATGACTCGGCCATAATAATATGCTACACATTTTATACAAAATGTTAAGTATGTCTTACGTAGGTCCTTAATGATAACCTAGGCCATAACCAAAGTCACTAACTAGTAATATTCTAAGCAAATAAATATATATCTTAGGTACGTCCATCATGATAACCTAAGTCACTAACTAATAATATTCTAAGAAAAATAGCCATAAAACCTAAGCCAATTAATATATATTTTAGGTACGTTCATATTTTTACATTTTGAGTTAAAAGAAAAATAAATATTTTGTAACTTCAAAATTAGATTTGCAATATAAACTTAGGTCTTCTTTATAATTAAAAGTTTCTTAAAATATGAGTCAAAACAATTTGAATGATATCAGAAACATATCATTTCTTAATATAGTCTTATTTCCATTTCTGGTGAAATTGTTATACATGCATATGTATAATTATGGAATTATAAAATTGATTTGATGATTAAAAATTAAAATTTAAGAGTTGAAGAGAGAAAAAAAAAACTATAGAAAAAGTTAAAATTGTTCATTAAAATTTTAATAAAAATTAATAATTGATATTAACCCATAAAAAAATGTAGACACTTTGTATGAAGATATGTACGGACGAGATTACGAGCCTACGAGACAAATTTTATATTTTTTTTGTCAACAGATTTTGATATGATGAAGTTTACGTGCCGAAGGGAAAAACGCGGCTAGTAAATTCCAATGAGTGGACTTCATTGTTCAGACAATGAACATAATGGAAAAAGTCATGGAAACCTAAATCAAAAATTGCTAATATCGTTACCCTCATTTTGTGTTGGTCATAACATGCGTATCATAACTTACGTAACTAAATAATGATCATAACCTACGTAACTAATTAATGAAAACCTATGTCACCAACTAATAGTACCCTAAACCCTAAAACATAGGTGATAACCAATGTAACCTAGGTCATAACATTACACAGGTACTTAATAATAAGCTAATTCACTAACTAATAGTATTGTAAGACAATAACTCTATCACAACTAAACAACTAACTATTTCCAATAAACCTAGGTCACTAACACTTTTCTATATCAATAATAATTCTCTAACACAACAATATAATATATTTCATATCATTTAAAAAATATATATTTGAGCAAGACTTACTTGAGTGACAGAGCTTCGCTGCAAAAAAGCCTCAAACCCACACCCGAACCTAGAGAGAAGGCAGAGAAACTAAAGCTAGAGAGAATGCACAAATGAAGGAAAAAGGTTGAAAGTGGGGTTTATATAAGGTGGCTGAATCACGTCCTGGGGGGACGTGTTTGGTCCCCAATCACGTGCTGGGGAGACATGATTAAACACGTCCTGTGTGTGCATGACTGAAGCTCATTCACGTAGAGGCTATGCGTGATTGATCACGTAGACGCTGTGCGCGACTGACTGCCATAGATTTGGAAATAGTTTTCAAACAGCAATATTCTTGTAATTTTTTTTTAAAACTGCAATATTTAAATTTTTTTGCCTCATTTAGAAGGAATTTCTGCTCCTTTTTTTATAAAGTATTTCACAATCCCTATGCAGTAATTAGTTTATTTTTTCATTATATGTCCTTATTAAATAGTCTTAGTATCTATGTTTTTTATGGATGGTAGTGCATAATGTTCTTAGGCTTTAATGTTTTCACATCACCCATAATAAAAATTAATGATTATTAATAAGGGTAAAATTGGTACATTAGTAATTTTTTTTTTATATAAAAAAAGCCAATAAAACCAACTAATTTACCTATTGGTCTGTGTAATTCTGTTACAAGTTTTTTATATTAAGGACCATATATTATAATGGAGCACAACACAAAACTCTGCAGACTAGATACCATATATTATTCAGATGGACAATTCACACAGGCTATCTAGATTTCTTACAGTGGAAATGTAGAATACATAGGTGTTCAAGACAACCATATGTTTACACTATTTACATTCAAGGGTCAGTTGTTGACATCATTATATAAACCTGTTCCATTCTGTCTGGGATAAAAGAAGACATGAGGCCTGAGGGACTAGATGAGTGCAACATATGCAAGGATGTGAGGTAAAAGATCCTATCTTCCATTTCACACCATATAATACTGCATTAGCCATAAGGGAATTGGATCACTTTTGTTGACTATTTTTCAATGGTATGTGGTACTTTGCAATTCAACTCAACAAACTGTGTAGCCGAATAGTTGTACATATTTCTTGTCTTCAAGAGTATATAACAAGTATGTAATACAAGAGTGAGGTATGAGTAACCTGAGTGTGCACATGTAGAACCTTAAGAGATGTCTGAAAGGGAATGTGTGTAACAGTAGGAAAAAACTGTTACAGGATTTTATGTACAAAATATATTTGGAGCTCACCGAAAATAATATATGAGCATCCGAACATAGGGTAAGTTTGTTCAAACTTAAAAAATAACTTTAAAATAAGCACCTTTTATGTAAGCGATTTTTTAGATGTAAATAGGATTTGCTTTTTAAAATAAATAAAAAAACTATTTTTTAAGCAGAAACAATTTAGAAAAACACATTAAAAAAATAGAAAGTTTTTAATTTTATTAAAATAAGAATTTATTTCAACAAATAAATTTAAACAAACTGACCCATAGTCATCCAGGAAATAGCTTAATATGGTTTGTGATCTGTTCACGGCATATAGGACACTTCGCTAACTTCGATCCACAGTCTCTACAAGTCTGCATAAGAATTGCTTCATAGTCATCATGTGCAAAGCAATATGAAAAAGAAGGAATGGCGTTTGAAAGAACTCACCATGTGCCCACATCCAAAGGCCAAGTCCTTTTCATTGGAGAGGCATATAGAACAGACCTACATTTTATAAGAAATGTATATCCATTTAGTACAAAAATGCATTTAGTAATTTTTCAACACTTCTTAGGCTACCTTTCCCACAAAACCTTAAGGAAAAGAGAAATGTATATGCAATCTATGGAGGACATGAGCTTCTTTCATTGACAATTCATATCACCATAGTACCACTAAGATGTATGGGAATCTAGTGTTTTCTCTTATGTATACATTTGGTCCTTAGTGCATCACATGTTCATTTAGATTAACACTAGTACACTACATTAACATCATTTGTTCATAAGATGCGTAGGTATTCAAAATCCTTATTTTGGTTATCACAATTGACATACAACTTATACTTCTAGGCATGTGTGATGAATGGGAAAAATAGGCTACCAATGAAAATTATATTATGCTTCCTAGTTGGGAAAAATATCTTGGAATATAAGATTCCTCCATAATTTGGGACATGTCCTCTAGTTGGGTGCAGGGAGAATGTGAGATAAATATGATCTTATACCAAGTATGAAACAAGTGAATATTTCAAAAGTATCCAACATTTCTTGGAATTTGAATTGAATAAAGATGCCAGAGTAAAACGACTCCTTTATGTCCTGACAGGTTATTCTAAGGTATGTCACAGTTAAGCCAAAAAAAAGGCTAAGAAACACACATAATGCAAAGGTGAAACGAAATTCACCTTATAATCTGACATTCTGATTTTCCTATGAAGATCACTGAGTTTTTCCTGAGATCAAACCAATAATAAAATATTTAAGATTCAGATAATTATCACCTAAATAAGAATTATTAATTTGGAACCAACCAATAGAATAATTGAGATATCAATAAGTACCTCAGCAAAGGTAGCTCTGGATTCAAGAAATATCACATCTCTATGAAAATTCTCCTTAACTCGTTGAGCATGTTCTCGCTCTTCTTGTAACGCTTGTCTTACTACTTCAACTTCTCTCATGGCAATTTGTGCAACCTCGCGACTCTTGTCAGATTCAATTGTAAGACGTTGAGCACATTTATGCTCTTTTTGCAGTTGTTTCTTCAAGTCAGAACATTCACACTACATAAACAATAACCAATGAGCAATATGTTTAAACAAATGGAGAGACATGTAACTTATCAGTCAATGAAACCTACAAATAGGGCAATTACATAAAGGAAAAAAAATTAGATATAGTTCCTAATTACATGGTTTTGGTGTAGTTCTGTAATCAGAATTGGAGTTTTACCTTCATAATCTATGTTTATCTTTAATGCAAAACCTTTAGTATGCAGATTATGGAGGCTAAACTTCAATACTGATAGGAGAAACACCAAGAAAATTTAAGGAACTGTATCTATGTTTTGTTTGCTAACTTTTAGAACAATCCAATACAAAAAAATAAATACAAAAAGAAAGAAAACAGACCTCTAAATTTCGTAAATCTTCTTCTAGCTTTCTCTTCTCTGCAATGTTTTCTTGCACTACATTCTGTATGGTTGTTATATTAACCCAAATAGTTTTATACAGAAAAAATTGTACAACTATCAAGTAATGGAAATCCAATAGTCAAATGAATCCAAAACCTGCAAGTGGGTTAGCCTTTCATGTAAACTGTGAATCACATTACAAGCTCTAGTTTCAGCCTCCGCTATTGATTCCTTTTCATTCTTCAACACAAGCAACTGTAAAAAGACAAAAGAAGGAAATGTTATCCTAAATGTCTCAATTACTTGGACAACCCTCAATTCTTATAGGACACATCACCTATTAATTACCTGGTAATTAGATTCTCTTTTGAGGCTTTGGAATTTTTCTCTAGCAAAATTCGCTCGATTCTTCCACTCGTCAAGTTCTGACTGTAGTAATAAAATCTCATTCCTTACAATAACCATCAAAAAGAAAATACTAAGTTTGATGTTTTTATAAAATCAAAACCACACTAGACTTCAAGAACAAATGAGAAAATTTACCTAGACTTGGCTACTTCGTCCTCAAGATATAACACATTGTTGGTAGAACCCTTCATTATGAGATGCATTCTGTTACAACTAATTATTTATCATATGGCACACTCGCTAACACTTTCTTTCAAACACACTCACTTTTGTTAGTTGGAATTCATGCGAGTCTATAATTTGGATGAGACCCATTAAGACTTTGTTTGGATAAACTTCTTCATAAACACTTGTAGAATAAGCTAAATGAGAGAGTTTATACAAATTAGTTATAAATAAGCTAATTTTAACTTATGGGGGAAAATTATTTCATTTTTCGCTTTTTGTATCTTCTCCTACAAGAGCAATTAGAGAAGTTTATCCAAATAGAACCTAAACGAAGAATTAGAGTTACATATTTGGTTGAACTCACTTGAATTTCACCTTATGGGAGAAAGTGTGTAGAAAAAAGAGTGTAAGAGATTATGCTACCATTTTGCCCAAATTTATGTCAATCGTACCTTTGAATGTGATACTGCAATTGGAGAATTGATGCTTGTGGTTCCTTCTGTAACAGCCAAATAAAGAGAAAGAATACTAACAATTAACGAAGGATTGGACTTGTACATACAATGTAATTAACCAAAGTATAAAATATTTCTCATCAAATTCTAAACAAGTAAAGAAAAATTATTTTTGAAGTAAAGAAGAAAGGGATAAAAACTTGGATGAAACACCAAAGAAAGGGGACCAGATGAACGAATATTCTCTTCCTCTTCATATGAATTCTTGAGCAATCCAACCTGCAAGGAAAGTAGTCAAAATACCATCAACTATAACATGAGCTACGTTTGGATGGAGAATGGAATTAGAGGAAGGAATCATATATTAAAATTGCAAAAGTTATAACATATCCATAGAAATGATTACGCAATTTCTTATTGTATACTTCACATTTTAAAAAATTCTCAAATAAAAAGAAAAAAAAATCCTATCCTTATTTTACCCTACAAACTTTATCAATTAACAGAACTCATTACCGTTTGATATATATGAAAATCAGGGTTTCACATTTTTAAACATTTTCATATAATCAACCCCACCACCATCTCCCATATTTTTTCTACACAAACAAATCCTTAGCTTCATATATAAATTTTTCTCCATCATATTTGTATTCCGAGTACATAGAGTTTGACATATTGTTGACATTTCAAGAAGTAAATTTACATCTTTACGAGGTCTTTCTATTGGAGCTGAATCCACGAATCTTGCAATGCAGTGATCTTTATGCCATTTCCAATCCATAATCAAGCATTTCACTGAGCTGTAAAAAACAAGGAAAAAATAAATAATCCAACAAATGCATGAAGGCTAAAGCTAATTCCATGACATTAATTTGTGTTTGCTTAATGACATGTGTTGTGCAATCAAGAAGGGTAAACACTAGGGAGATTTACATCAATGGGCTATGAGCAACCACATAAGTGAACTTGGCATCACACTTTAACCCAAAACCTTAAAGCTTAGGTTTATAGGTCTAGCCTTTACTTATATGATGTTCAACCTTCTCATGCCTACACGATGTGAGACTTCACCTCACACTTGTACTCCAACAATATCTCCCTCAAGTGTGAGTCTCTTCCACATGGTAGCCCCCCTAGAGCTAAAGCCATATCATCCATGAGTATTCCATGGTGGCCATTAGAGCCCACATGCCCTAGCTACTTGCATTGTCACCCCACCCACCGGATACGCCACCTAGACCCACCACTAGGAAGACTTTGGATACGAGGGATCCCGAGGCCTAGGATTCACCGTTGCCATCTTACTCGTCTGAGTTTGTCATCAAGTTGAACCATCGGCTCTGATACCAATTGTTGTGCAATCGAGGGGGTAAGCATTGGGGAGATTTACACTAATGAACCATGAACAACCACATAAATGAAGTTGACATCACACTTTAACCCAAAACATTAAGACTCGGGTTTATGGGTCCTTTCTTCACTTATATGATGTTCAACCTTCTCGTTCCTATACGATGTGGGACTTTACCTCACACTTGTACTCCAATAATCTCCCCCTCAGGTGTAAGTCTCTTCCACATGAAAGCCTCCCCCTCGAATGGAAGCCATTATCTTCCACATGTTTGTGTATATGTGTGTGATTTCTCTCATTCCTTTAAGAATTATGGTTGCTATTGTTAATGACTGATATCATATGGTGCTTAACTCTGGGGCAAAATTCAAAGTGGGGAAGTTTGATGGAACTGAGAATTTCGAATTGTGGCAGAGACAAGTTAAGGATTTGTTGGCACAACAAGGTCTTCTACAGATGCTGCACAAATCAAAGCCTAATAATATGGTTTGGATTGGGAGGAGTTGCAAGAGAATGTTGCAGCAACCATACACTTGTATGTGACAGACGAGGCCCTCTATCATGTGATGGAGTTGAAGTCTAAAGAGAGGTATGGAAGAAATTAGAGAGTCAATATCATGTCAAAATTGTTGATGAACAAACTATATCTCAAGCAGAAACTGTTAGAGTCAGGGGGAGTTCAAGAGGATCAAGAAGATGAGTCTCAAAGACTACAAAGAATTTAGGCTTTTTTACATGCCGAATCATTTTGATTGGTAGTTGTAATTTGTGTATGAGATGAAACTTCCTATGATCCATTGCATAAAGCTCATACATGATTTTTGCATTTATGTTTTCATAAAAGCATAAGTTTTGTGAAAAAAAAAATTTCTGAAACAAAGAGTTTTCATGATTGCATAAAAGCCAAAGTGTTCAATGGTTAAGTTTTTGGAAAAACAATTTTTCTCTGCTTTAATCGATTACCAACTAATGGTAATCTATTACTTAAGCTTTTCAAGAACACTTTAATCGATTACAAGAGTATGGTAATCGATTACACTTCACAAAGTCATAGAAAAGTCTTCCTGTGATAATCGATTATGATATAGTTGTAATCAATTACTTGGTGCGTATTTGAAACAAAGACCGGTTGTGATGATTACATTGTGAATTAATCAATTATATTGCTCACAAATCTTTTCCAGAAAGTTCAAGAACACTTTAATCGATTAAACATGTTAACAATCGATTACATAAGTGAATTTAATTGATTACATTAGTGAATTAATCGATTACATTAGTTAATTAATCGATTACTGACAGTTACAAACTAATTTCTATAAAAATTTGTTGGGTATTTTGAAAAAGTACAAAGAAATATCAATGTATTTTTCATTAGGTTTCTGAAGTAAGAAAATATTTCAATGCTAAACTCTGTTAAAGTCCCACAAATCCTCATCTTCAAGATTTCAAAATAGGGTTTCTTCGTGGGCAAGCTTTCAAAAAGAAGTGTTGAAAAAAAGTTCTGAAGTAGCTTCTTCCACCTTTTAATTCAAGTCTGGTAAATCATTTGCATACATCATTACTAGATCATCATGTGATTTCTTTCTTTACACTTTGTTGTGAATTCTTGTGAGTTTCTTTTTGTGTATTAATAGCAATAAGTTTCTTAAAGCTTTTCCAGGATAAGTGTTCCTAGAGGAAAGAGTAGGGATAGGTGTTCTCTATGTCTTGATCTCAGAGATTCTAAGGAGTTAGAGATCTCGTTCTTAATCTAGGTGTGATTAAGAGAGGTTGTATAAAGCTTGTAAGAACAATTTGTTATTAGTGAAACTCTAACCTTTGGGTTGGAAGAACTGGATGTAACTTCTCAAGGTTGAGAAGTGAACCAGTATAAATCCTTGTATTGACTACTTCTTTCTAATATTTTCTTGTTGTTATAATTTACTATTCATTGGTGCTGCATTACTTGTTCAACAGTAAAAGTTTTTTAATGCATTCCTTGAGCTGTGTTGTTTGATTGGTTGGAAGCATTCTTGGACTGTTTGTGATACGATCTTGATTACTCTGATTGTTTAAAGAATTTTTTAATTGTCCAAGATCAACCAATTCACCCCCCATCTTGGTTCTTATGTGCTATTCATACTGTTTTCAGAAACTTTATTGGCTGAGGATGCAGGAGGGTTCAAATCTCCAAAAGCATGTGAATGCCTTCATTTTATGTCTCACTCTCAACAAAGATTGAGATAAGGCATGTATTATGTTGTGTTCTAATTATCAGTGATCTGGCAAGGCTGGATTTAAAGATTAAGGACGAGGATAAGGCATGTATTATGTTGTGTTCTTTGCCTTCTACTTACGAACATTTAATGACAACCTTAACGTATGAGAAAGACTCAATCAGTCTAGAGGCAATACAGGCTTCACTTATGTCTCATTCTCAACAAAGATAGAACATAGTGGAGTGTTCACAAGGCGATGATCTGTATGTGAAAGGGAAATGAGAACGTGGAAAGACACAAGGCAATGGTTCTAGTGGTAGTCAGAGGAAGCAGTGCGAGTCCAGAGAACACAAGAAAACAATGGAATGCTACAAATGCAACTGGAAGAGGCATTTCAAGAGGGGTTGCCTAGAGTTGAAGAAATTTGCTGAAGGAACATCTCACTCAGCAAATGTGGCAGAGACTGAAGATTTAGACTACCACACTAAGGGAGATGTCTATTACAATGAAGGAAATGTTCTCTCTGGTTCATACAGTTAGTTGACAGAGGCATGGATTCTTGATTTTGGATGTTCTTAACATATGACTTTCAAAAGGGAATGGTTCACCACATAAGGTCAGAAAATTTTGGCAGTGTCTATATAGGTTATGAAAAAGTATGCGCTATTGTTGGAATGGGACATGTGCAAATTTCTATGAATGATGGTGGAGTGAGAACATTGTGTAATGTCCGACATATCCCTGAGTTAAGGAAGAATTTGATTTTACTTGGTACCTTACATGCCAATGGTTTTAGTTACATAACTGATGGAGATCGGGATACCTTTAGAGTGTGTAAAGGGGCATTGAATGTGATGAAAGCACAATAGACTGTAGGAAACATTTATAGGCTGCTTGGGAGCACAATTATAGGCCGAGTTGCATCTGTTGAGTTTGATAATGATGCTACCAAATTGTGGAACCTATATTTGGGTCATCTCAATAAGTGTGGGATGGCAGAGCTTCATAAGCGAGGACTCTTGAAAAGAGTTCAGAGTTGCAAGTTAGACTTGTGTGAGTATTGTGAGCTTGGAAAACAGAGAAAGTGTGGTTTAAAGCTATGAAACATACCACCAAGGGAATTCTAGATTATGTTCATACTGAGGTGTGGGGTTCTACTAGAGATTCATCCTTGGGTGGTTCTCACTATTTTGTGACATTCATTGATGACTTTTCTCGCAAGATTTGGTTGTACTTCATGAAATAGAAATTTGGAGTCTTTGAAAAGTTCAAGTTGTGGAAGGTTGAGGTGGAGAACCAGACAAGCAAAAAGATTCGGTACTTGAGGTCTGATAATGGTACAAAATACACAGACTTACGATTCTAGAAATTTTGTAAGGAACATGGCATTCAGAGACATTTCTCAGTCCGAAAAACACCACAACAAAATGGTGTTGCAAAGAGAATGAATAGGCCCCTCGCTGAAAAGGTCTGATGTCTAAGGTTGCAAGTTGGCCTTTCTAAAGGATTTTGGGCAGAAGCGGTTAATATGGCATGTTACCTACTCAACCGATCACTATAAGCATCATTGGTAGGAAAGTTGTAAAGTTTGGATAGGTAACCTATTGATTTTAATAATTTGAGAATATTTGGGTGTCTTGTTTTTGTACATATATCCAATGATGAGAGATCTAAACTTGATCCAAAGTCGAAAAAGTGTGTTTTCGTAGACTATTCCAAAAGTGTGAAGGAGTTCAAGTTTTGGGATACAGTGTCTAAGAAGATGGTGATCAGCAGGGATACAGTGTTTAAGGAGTAGTCTATGTTGCTAGAGATAGTTGATACAACTATGCTAGTGTCTGATGGACTTATAGAAGCTGTCGGTGATTCCTGAGAGGGCCGAACCATGTAGTCCAAGACTTGAGGCGATACCCACACCTGAGCCTGGATCTGTGAATCTAGGTGGACCACATCAGCAGTACGATCTTGTCAAAGGTAGAGATAGTTGCACCATTAAACTTGTTCGATATGGGTTTAAAGAATTGGCTAAATTGGCTGTTTTTTCACTTCTCACTAATGTTTGAGATCTTTCTTTCTTTCAAGAGGCTATGAATAGCCAGGGGAAAAATAGATGGATGGGTGCTATGGTGGAAGAGATGGAGTCTTTATAGAAGAATCAGACATGGGAGCTAGTTGATCTTCTTGTGGGCAAGAGAGTCATAGAGTGCAAATGGGTGTACATGAAGAAACCTCTAGTATCAGAAAAAGAAAGGGAAAAGTTCAAGGCTATCCTAGTAGCAAAGGGATATACACAATAGAATGGGGGTTGATTATGATGAGATTTTCTCCCTAGTTGTGAGACACACTTCTATAAGGACAGTGCTAGTCTTGGTATCCAGTTATGACATTCACTTGGAGCAGATGAATGTGAAGACAACCTTTCTTCATGGTGATCTAAAGGAGAAAATTTACATGGAGCAACTGAAGGGTTTCAATAAAGGTGGACCTGGTCGATTGGTTTTTAAGTTGAAGAGGTGTCTATATGGATTGAAGTTGTCTCTAAGCAATGGTACAAACAATTTGATTCCTACATGCTTCGGATTAGCTGCAGGCAATGTGAGTATTGTAACATCCCTGAGTTTTTACTTCTCGGCAGCTGCCACACTATGGCACTTTATGTGATAACACTTCACTCAACATCCTTGTTGGTCAAAACCCTCCACTGGTTAGAACCCTCTATAGGTAACCCTTTCTAAGACCTCAAAAAGTCAGCTTTGTTTGCTTCTAAGATCAATGACTGACCCTACAAACCAACACAAGACTTTTCAGTGTGTTTTATCCTCACTCACATGCTTTCCGAAAAACTTCCAAGAAGGTCACCCACATCCTATTACTACTCCTAGCCAAGCAAGCTTAACTATGAAGTTCTTATGTAATAGGGTACCAAAAAGTATATGCATATTGTTGGTATAGGTAGTACCAATTAATTCCTTTAACTCATCCTTAGTTGTACAGTCTCATACCTGCACAGCCTCTGGATCTGTCTCATTCTGGTGTGATTCGATCAGGGTATTACAAGTATGACTGTTGTGTTTACATGAAAAGCTTTGATGATGGCTCTTTTATTTTTCTGCTACTACATGTTGATAATATGTTGATTGCTAGTAACCATTTGTATGATGTGAATGAGTTGAAATAACTTTTGAGCAAGGAGTTTGACATGAAGGACTTGGGTCCTGCCAAGAAGATTCTTGAGATGGAGATTCACAGGGACAGGAAATCCAGATGGTTGTGGCTCTCACAACAGGGTTATGTTGAGAAGGTGCTAGAAAAGTTCAACGTGAACAATGTGAAGCCTGTGAATACTCCATTGGAAAAAACACTTTAAGCTTTATGTAGATCAATGTCCAAAGACAGATGTTGAGGTGGAGTACATGTCAAAGGTTCCCTATGCCAATATAGTTGGTTGCTTAATGTATGCTATGGTGTGCACTAGACCAGATTTGGATCATGTTGTAAGCCAAGTCTGCAAGTTTATGTCTAACCCCGACAAGGAACATTGGGAAGCAGTGAAGTGGATCTTGAGCTACCTAAAGGGTAAAACAGGTCATGGTATTATGTTTGGTAGTCAGCGGGGTGATTCTTCAGTTGCAGGATGTGTGGGTTCTGATTACGTTGTTGATTTTGATGACAGAAGGTCTACAACAATGTATGTATTTACTCTTGTAGGTAGGCCTATTTGTTTGAAGTCCATTATTCAATCTCTTGTGGCAATGTCAGCAAATGAAGCAGAGTATATGGCAATAGCAAAGGCTAGCAAGGAAGTTGTGTGGTTAGCAAGGCTAGTGACAAAGTTGGGCATTGAGCAAGGTGGATTTTAGTTGCATTGTGATAGTTAAAGTGTTATTGACTTGGCAAAGAATCAGTTGTATCATGCTAAAACCAAGCATATTGATGTGAGGTTCCACAAGATCAGAGAGTTGATGACATCTGGTCAGATTTTCCTCAAGAAGGTTCACACTTCAGAGAATGCAGCTGATATGTTAACCAAGGTGGTCACAACTGACAAGTTCAAGCATTGCTTGGACTTGTTGAGTGCTAGACGTGACAGGACTCCCAACCCAGGAGACCAAGGTGGATTTGTTTTTTATCTTCCATAGGGCTAAATACTTGCCAAGATGGAGATTGTTGTGTATGGATCATTTTATGAGCAAGGAAAATGTTGGAGTAGAGCATAAAGGCCACCTGTTGTTGGTTACGAAGCAGGTTAGAGGTGCGGGTAAAGCCCACATTATGCGTAATATTATATATTGTGATGTAACCCTATTGTTTATAAAAATAAGAAATAGAAACAATCACTCTGCTCCTGAGGATGTAGACACACTTGCCAAACCTCGCTAATGTATTTTTTGTAGGAAACAATCCTGCTAAAGATGGATAATTAAGATTGAGTGGTTAATAGTTGCATATTTAAGTTAGAATAACCTTATATCAGTCGATCCACGTGATCAGCCATGGATAATAATAATAACATTGTACAAATAAAAAAATTAGAAAGTTTGAGACTAACCAGTATTTGACTGATTTGCATCGTGAACATCTTGTGGTACTTGGGCTACTACATATTTCACAACCATGGAATTTGTTAACATCATTGCCACGGGATACTTCCACTACCACATTGGATTTTGGATTCCACTCCACTCCATCATCAACATTGGACCCATTATAGATACTCTCCTGTCACAACTCTTATTAGAACTAAGCCACTAACATTTTCTAAGTCAAAGATTAATGCTATCGACTTCCAATTATTTGCACCTAGTATTTTTGTTGGTCACTAATATAAAACACTTTTTGGAACATGGTAGGGAGAAACTCAACTCGAGATGAATTTGAAAGTTAAGGCTTAAATAACCTTTTGATTTGTTGCTAAAAACAAAATTATATTTTGGTACTTATAAAATAGAGTGTATTTTTTATTTTAGTCTTTAAATATTTTTTATTTTTGTCCTTTAAAGTTTTATATATATTTTTGTTTTAGTTCATATTATTAAGATAGTCATGTGTAATTTTTTTATAACTTATATTTTAAAATTTTCCATCAACTAGTCGGATATCATTAATTTAGAACAAATAAAGATTTAAAAACACAGTTAAAAAAATTACACATAATTGTTCAATTGTTGGGGTTAGTCAAGCAAAAAAAAGCGTTTTGGTTGAGTCATGGAAAATTATAACAAATTTTGAGGTGGATTATGCAAAAGAGCAATGAATAAACTTAAATCACGATGACAAAAAATTAATCTGGGCAAGCAAAAGTTCAAGGGTCATTACAAGCAAGCAGTATCATTGAAGAAAAGTGGTTGCACGGATAACGATGTCATGCTTCATGCATATGCCATTTGGAAGGAAGATGAAGGAAGTCATGCTTGGTGACTTCTGAAAGATCAACCGTGGTTGGACCAGTTTACTGAAAATCGCTCTAAAAAGATGAAGATTTTCGTATCTTGGGCATATTCATCATCATCAAATCCAGAAAAACCAAAAGAAGATTCTAAATCTAACACACCATCTCGAATTGTCCGTCCAATGGGGCAAAAGGAATCCAAAAGGAAAAGCAAGGGGAAAGGAGTAGGAACATCTACCAATCCTGTGGCCTTGATTGGTGTGGAGGAAGCAATGAGGGAAAGAAATGTTCTCAATGCTAGACTAGCAACCCTAAGGGAGAAAGAATTGAAAAAGGAGTACTATGACATTCTAATGAAGGACATATCTACAATGTCCAAAAGGAAACTCCAAGACCATGAAGCCTTTTGTAAAATAATTAGGAGTAAACTACGTATGTAGTATTAATTTGTTGTAACTGTCTTTTAATTAGTATTTTTAGGAAACATGTTGATTTGTCTTTTTTTTAAAATTTGTAACCATCTTTTAATTTGTTGAATTTTTTTCTCTATAATACTAGTTGTTGCAAAACTAGCAGTTATATACTGTTGGCATACATTATATTGTATAACATGATTGTCGAAGACGAACGAGATACATTCAGTGGTAATGTCAATGTTGATTATGATCACGTAGACAATGACACTTCAAATGTTTAAGTATCTCGTGGTGTTCCTCCTGACTTACTACATACTTGCAAACAAGATGTGTTATGCATACAAGAAGAATTCATCAACAACTTCAAGAAGACTTAGTGGAGCATATATGGGCACGTTACAGTCACACCAATAATGAAATTTAATTTTTCTTTGGCATTAATTGCTGTAATTTTTTATTATCAAATTTATGTACTTTTCATTTGTTTAACATTTAGTCATAAATAAAAATTAAATCTATGCTCATTTTCCTATTTCTTAATATTTATAAATGTTTTCCTTACATGTTTTATTAATTAAATTTAATTACTTATTTAATTATATTTAATTTAATGAATATTTAAATAAAATATGGAAAAGTAGGATCCATGTGGGACCTACTAAAGATTATCTAAAATCTCAAAATGAGATCTACCACTAAAGAAAAAATGGGAGAAATCTTGAGAGATCTTCAATCCTACATGACACTTTGGGATCTACCAAAAAGTGGTATAAGATTCCAATTTGAGATCTTCCACTAATGATGCTCTTATAGAATTTTGACATTAGCCTTATCAATGACTTTTACATTATTTTTTAATTGTATATTGCATTTATTTTCTTACTTTTTTAATTTTTTAAAAATTAAATTTTAATAGCAATGAAAGTGGACCACTTCTTTTTTTACCACATAAATTAATAAAAATAAATTTGTTGACCTATTAAGTAGGCTTATAGATATAGGTTATGTCAGACTATTAAAAAGGTTAAACCAGGCCTAAAAAGTTCAGGCTAAGGCCTTAATTATATAAAACAGACCAAGCATATTTGGCTATCAACAACAACAACAACTAGCAATCCTACACCCATTAGAGGCAAATCAACCTCAGTCAAGTTCATCGCCCTCTTCTTAAATTACTTACACCAGTCTTCGAAGTGGCATCCCGATTCCAAATCGTCCCCATCACCCTCTTCTTAAAGTTCCTACACCTTTCTCTTAAGATGGATCTATCGCCCAGAGAAGGGTGGCCAATGGAGGCACTGTCATCGACGACGACCTCATCGTCGTAATAGGTCACATTTGTGAGGTTGGGGTTCGTCTTTGACAGAAGAATGGCCTTGAATAAGAGACAAACTCATTACATGTATTTGATTGGAAAAACCCTACTATTGTACCACTATTTTTTAGTTCTCACTCCATTGCATTCATTTAGTGATATGAAATTCGTTGATCGATCTCCCAAGATGAAATAACTGCAATGTTTTTTATTACTAAATTTTTGTTAGTGTTTTTATTTGATTTGCATGTGTGTTTTGATTTAGTTTGCTTTCAATTGAAGTTCAAATTCAGATATAACAATTTCTGGTGGCATTTAGTTGTTAGACTATGTTTATGATCTTTCAAATAATTTACTCAAGCAATTTTTTACAATCTTTAACCATAAAAAATATAATAATAATAATAATGATGATAATAATAATAATAAAATAAAAAAACAAAGTCACATTATTACTAACTGCCAAAATGAACGAAAAAGACAAAAATATTGGATGAAAAAAGAGTTCAAAAATACTTATCAATCGCCGAAAAGTTTAAAGGCCAAAACCAGTTCAAAAAATTAAAAATATATACCCAAACAAAAATATTTAAAGAACTAAAAAAACTCACTATTTTATAGGACCAACAGCCTATTTAAGTAAAAGTTAAAACCTATCTGATAGTAAGTCCTTCAGTTCAGGATCATGTTTCTCAATAATAATAAAAAATAAAGTCTTCTCAAATAATGTTACAAATAGTCGATAGAAAGAAAGTTATTACATAATATTATAAGAAAGTTTAGTCTTATATTGTTAAAATCTATTTTTCGAATTGTGAGAGTGTGAAAGTAGGATGCAGTGTTCAAATTAATTTACTTAAATATAATTTCAATGCTCAAGCATTCAAGCATATTGTATAGTTAAATTGGCTCCTTTTCAAGTTTTCACACTCTATACTGGTTGTTAATCTATCGTTGTTTTCCCCTTTCATCCCTTTGTTTTCATTTGCTAGACCCTCATAGCTTTTTGAGCTAGCTAGTTGCTAGTTTTTGACTTAATTCAACTTTCATATATATAACAATATTATATGGACATAGTTAACCAATTAATTAAACAGAGGCGTTGACATTAAAAACAGAGTTTTGATAGAAACCTTACCGTTTCAGACTTCTCGACAAGCTTGGACGTTCCAAGATCATGAGTTGGTCTTGCTTCATCTGCTGTAGTCTCTGATTCAGAACATTCATATTTATGCCCCGACCTCCAATGTATAATTTGGCATTTCGCTGAGCTAATAATTAACAAAATAACAGAGAGAAAAAATCACTTTACATGTCGATTCATAAAAAAATAACATTTTTTTTTTGTTTTCCTGTTTTAATTTGCATAGAAAAAACAAAGATTTTTAAATAATAGTTTTATTCTTGGCTGTTGTGGGACAAATGACAAAATTCTGCTCAAACATATTTTTAGACATCTATCTTAATTTATGGTTATCTATCACAATTATCATTTTCTTTCTTTTTTAGTATGAACTGTCTTCTCGCTTGATGTGTATGCATCATACACAGTGTGTCAGTTGATCATTATTCTTTTGGACAAATACACATACAAGTTGTATCTTTAATTAAAATTTTAAAATGCTAACTTGCTAATCAACAATATAATTATCTCTATTACTATATATGTTGACCCCTAATTATACTCGTACTTTAACAAAAATCCGCAGGACCGCAACTAAGATATTGTGCGTTTTGACGTGGTCTTGAGATAAAAATCTTAAAAACAAATGAGTTTTTTTTCTTTGTAATGAAAAAATAAATGAGTTTAATTTCATGTAATGATTATATAGAATCGTCATTAGTTCATTTAGAAATCATTTGAAATACAATGTTCACAATAGTTATTATAAAAATTAGACTGAAATTTGTTTTTTTATTTTTTATTTTTTATCAAAATTTGTTTTGCTCTTTTAACTTTAAAAATATTTTTTTATAGTTTTCTAACTCGTAGATTTGAGTTAAAATCTTCTATCAAAACTATATTTTAACCTAAAAAATATTAATTTATCATATATAAATATTAATAATTAGATAAAAGTGTAAAAAAAAATATTACACTACTATCATTAATATATTTAAGTTAAATTCAAAATAAAACATAACAATTTCACTGTACTTACCAGTATCTAGCAGCCTTGCAGCGAGCACACCTTGTGGTACTAAAATTTCCACAGATGGAGCAACCACCGTGTCTCCTATCGGCATCGTCACAAGGCACAGCGGCCCAGTGATGACCATCCTCATCAAAATAATGGTCTAGTTCACCATTGGGGTGCTCCAATATCTCCCCAAACTCATCATCAACCTCATTGACATTGGGATTGATTTCTCTATCCTCTGCCAAATGACACAATAGCCACCAAATTGCAATCACAATTGTCAGCAACAATATATGACTCCAAGCTTTGGTGTTATCAGAAATATTTGGTGCTCCCTTTGCTCCAAAACCAAGTAACACAAGAAGCCAATTTAGGTCCACCATATAAGGGAATCAAAAATTCCAAAACTTGGTGATTAATTATTATCTTATCACAAAATTTTAGAAGGCAAAAACAAACCAAAAGAGAGTGGTAATTGGAAGATAAGGGTTTGAGTGTGGAAGAATGGAGGTCCTTTTATATATACAACTTTTTTTTTTTACTGGTATGAATTTTCCATGTTGTTTCACTGAGTTCTTTGCTTTTGATTTTTTAAAATGTTGAAAGTGTAATTACGTAGAAGAAACAAAAGGGAGAACCAGTCTAGTGGGATATTATTAATAAAGAAATGAGCCATGTGTATGTGAACATTTTCTGAGAAGGTAGAGCCATCCCCACTGAGGCTGAATTTGGGGTGCGGGGTCCACTGACTAAATCTAGAAACATATTTTTAACTTGGTTTGGAAGTTCAAGGGAAGTTGAGAAGGCAATTGTGTTCAAACAAGACTAACTAGCTAGGTTCTTGAACTTTGACTCCGAAGCTTCAAATTGATAGCAATTGTCTTCACGTAGAATTTATATTTATAGCACTTTGTCTTCATGCACAATTTCCAGGCAGAGACTTGTTTGTCGGATGGATCATTACACTACTTTAAGGTTTAGAACAACTACAACTATGTGTACGGTGGTAGTTACAACTGCCGTGTGATCCCTATCACGAATTAATCATCGTCACATGTGGTAATTAATTTTTGTTGGAATTGTTAGCATACATATTATGGATATTTTTTTAACACCATTTATTCCATATCTATTACAAAAAGAAATCAACATTTAGCGGCGGTTGTTGCTAATTCTGAGATCCTGGATTTGCAAAACTCAATTAGAAATGCAAATGCAAATATTTTTACCGTTGGTTAATAATAACCCTCACAAACAATAAATTTTTCTTAAATGATTAAATAGAGACGATTTAAAATTGTCACTATGCAACATATTTTTTTAAAATAAACTAGGGAAAGAGAAGCACAGTATTTCTCTAAATTTTTTAAATAATAAAAAAATAGAAAATAAATACAGCTAATAAAAAATGATAAAATAAAAAATTTAATAATATAAAAGTTAGTGGAAAGTTACTGTGAGTTGGAATAAAATTTTAAATTTAAGAAGTGATTTAATCATAAAATTATTCAATAAAATGTGTGTACCAAATAGAATAATTTTTATTATTAATAGTTATAAATTACTTAAAGATAAACATAATTTGTAACCGCTCCTATGAACATTTTCTTTTAAATTACTTGGAGGCCATTTTGAACCGCCGCTATGCAATAGTTGTTTTTTAAATTTGTGTTTCCTACCAAATCAATCATGTGATGATCATCTTGTTCATATTACATTATTCTATATTTTTTCAATGTAATATTTTTTTCTATATAATTAGGCACCGTATATTATACGATTCTACATTTCTTTTAATGTAACATTTTTTCTATATAATTACGCACCGCGTATTATACTATTCTACATTTTATGTGGACATTCCTCTTTTAAAGAATTAAGTGGACATTAGAGCTATATGTAGCATGTAAAAATGTGCCCCACTCCCACACGGTAATGTGCCTCATCATGTACAATCACACAAAAAAAAAAGTGATGTGGTTCAATTACTTCTAGAGCCTGACAAGAATTAAAACTATGCCATAAATTATCCTTCATTAATTACCTTCCATATAATAATGTTTACGATTTAAAATATTTTTAGTGGTAGATCTCAAATTGGGATCTTAAATTATTTTTTAATGAAC
Source organism: Glycine latifolia (assembly GCA_013407115.1). NCBI lineage: Eukaryota > Viridiplantae > Streptophyta > Magnoliopsida > Fabales > Fabaceae > Glycine > Glycine latifolia. Next base: position 9,334,885 of record CM023948.1, on the reverse strand, counting down.
CCTATACTACTATATGAGATTGAAGATCTTTCAAAATCTCTCTAATTTTTTTTTTTAATAATAGATCTCAAAATCTAGTACTAATTATACTCTTAAGCGGTACAACTTAATTATTATAGATTTAAGTGTGTGGGGGTGCCAATGTTTTTACTTTCTTGAATAAACGATGAAGAAGGGGAAGGATTAATTAAAAAAAAATATAAATTAAAACCTATCCAGTTCTTAATTAATTAATTAATATAAAGCATATGATGAATTGGTAACAGGAACTGTCTCAAGTACTCGAGATCCACCAATTGCCAACATTCATACTCGTTAAGAAAGGCAAAGTTGCTGAGTGGTGGGGGTGAAAAAAGGAGCTGAAAAGATCGATTGAGAAGCACAAAAAATAAATGAATGAATGATTATGTAATAAAATCATAAAGACTCACAACACATCTGCCTTGACCAATTCAAGGGAAAGAAACAAACAACCAAAAACTGAGATTGAAATAACTTGGTGTCATCATTTTCAAGTGTCATTCTTTTACCATTACAACTTACAAGTGCTCATGTTTAATATACAATGGCATATATCTCAATATTATTGGCCTGTTTTGGGTTTATTTTACTCTTCCCATCAAAATCTTTAACCACTCAATTTTATTGTTGGCAACCTAATATGGTTTTCTATTTAAGAGAAAACGAGTAACCAATTGCCAAGATTGAGACACTTCCTATTATCATTTATACCAAATGAATTTATTGTGTAAGAGAGAAAAATAGAGTCCGACAAAAAACATATTGCAATAGTCATAAGGGATCATAGAACCTGCTTATTCTTTGCTAATTGTGCAAAAGACCCCTTATGCTTTGAATCATCATCACTGCAAATATATAAAGCTGCACACAAGCTGAAATTTGCATTTGCCTACAATATCCAACAGTAAATAGAAGTTATGTACCTGTGCAAGGTCTGATCATCTGAAAGTTTTCTCTTTACTCTAAACCAGTATCTCAAATGTAGCATAAAAGACAAGTATAAATTTAAGCACAAATTGGCCGAGTATCAAACAAAATAATATCACCAAGTCTAAACCATAGTCTGATTACAATTTCAAAAGGTAGCATTGATGAATTAGTGAGGACTTGAGCAAGCAGTGTTGTCATTATCTTGATATTTGCATCCTTTGCCTTTAACTCACTTCTCAACTCATGGACTTCATTTTTAAGTTTGTGAACATTACTTTATACTCCTATATTCATGGAAGTAGAAGTGTCACAAAATCGTGGGTTAGACGAACCAAATACTAGGGATGGACAAACTCCATCTCCCACACCTCATACTCAACCCGGATGCTCTTTTCTAAATACATGACCATGAGTCATTAAGAGAGATTTCCACAGGAGCAGCTCCTAACTTGACTCTTAATCTCAGCAATTTTTTCCTGCATAATTTAAGTTATGATGTTAACAAAATTACAAAATACATAAAAAAAATAATTACTTACATAAACAATCTAAGTCTCTTCACTTATATATGTTCCATATGCTCTCTTATGAGTATGGATAAACAAAGTACCCCTACTCACATCCTGGCCAGTTTCACTAACCTATTGATGAGAATCACAATATCATGTTAACATAACTTTCTCCAGCAAGCCCACTAAACTATAAGCTACATTACTTAATAAAGAAGTGTTCAGGATTTAAATCATACAAGAACTGAAGTCATACAATAGACAAATAAAATACCAGCAAAAATTTACTTAATAGACTAAACTAGAAACAATTGGTAGGCTTAGCAAAGAAATTTACAAAATAGCACAAGCATGTTTCATGATATTCAAATAAACTGTCCCATGCAGCACGTAACAGAAGCATGATCCAGGAAATAACATCATAATTTATCCAGCAAAAAAGAGTTATAATAGTAGACGTAATTCAAATGATCCATACACTCATACACAAATCAAAATCAAACTCGTTAATAAACTATTCCAAGCAACACGTAACAAAGGCATGATCTAGGCAATAACGTACATCATCGTTTATCCATCAAATAAGAGTTACAATAGTGGTAGTAATTCCAATGATCCATACACTCATACACAAATCAGAATCAAATCATTTCATGATATTCAAATAAACTGTCCCAGGCAGCATGTAACATGTTTGTAAATACTTACCTTCTTTCTTTTGAGTTTTTTAGATCCACCAGTATGATTAATTGTGAGCTTGGATCTATTTTCAGCATTTCTTTTGCACATTTTCTGCAAACATACAAAAAAAAAAGTGCATGTATGTAGTAGAAAGTAACTGTTGAATTAATAATAAAATACTTTAGTTTCCTCTTTCATCCTATAATCAATGAATGTTGCCCACTCATTTGCTGCAACTGACATCAGAAGGTTCTGGACATTATTTTCATCAAAGTGAGCATTAAACCATTTTAACTGGTTATTCCTCCATTTTTTGGCTATCTTTCATTATATGTATTTTTGTCACATTTTCGTAGATAGGATCCCACCAAAATTTAACCTAATCACTTGTCGATGTTATTATAACAATACATTGTAATAATAATAGAGTATTATAGATAAATAGCAATGTACTTAATGATATCATTCCAAGCTTTATCATTTTGGCTATTAAGCACCTTAGGCCATTTCTCATAACAAATGGGAAACAAATTGTTATCTTGAGCCAATTTACCTAGAAATTCAGATAAGAGCCCCTCTGCATATATGAGACTTGGTTGATTTCCCTCAAAAGGTACTACAATCATATCTCCAAGTGTAAAGTCGTAAACTTCTATATCCTTCATTGGGCATTCTTTTATCTCTCCTCCACTCTCTACAAAAAGAAATTGTTAATGATTTGTATGAATAAATATTTTAGCCAAATGCATGAAAATTAATTGACTTACTTTCACTTGAACCATCCAATATTCTTTTTTTTTCCTATAAGTACGTGGACGATCATGTAGAGGAGGCTCACCATTGGTTGAATCGCCAGAAATTTGTTGTGGCTCCATATGAGATGAACTTTGTTATGACATACTTTGTGTAAAAAACAATATATCAAGAACAAATAATATCAAAGTAATATTGAAGTATGTGTGAGAAAAGATTGACATATAGAAGCCAAACAGAGAAACAACCAGAATTCTTAAGGAAGCACCACTTCCTTTGTTGTCAACCAGTAAACCAAGGGTGAGAATTAGGCCTATTTGTCCTGATGATACCTTCACTATACATATCACACTGTCTACTTGTTTGATCACTACCACACTCTGGTCATGCTCAAGTTCTCCATGCGCTTATTAAGCCAAATATATTTTTAGCCTAGTATAATTCAAGGAATATGCATTATTAAACCATCTCAAAGCCAGCCAATACGATACATATTAAATTATGAATACTTATCTATGTAAAGATAATAAGACCTTGTGAAAACTAATAAGTAACTGATAACTAAACTAATTTAGGAACTAACTAACTCTTAATTAACAACAAAAAGAAAAAGGAAACTTGAAATAGTAACTGAATTGTTTTTTCTTACTTTCTACATTGAAACTTGAAATAGAAACACAAAATAAAGGAAAAGGAAGAAATAAAAAGGATACCTGAAATATGTTTTCAGTTTCCCTTCTACTCTTCTCCTTCTCTTCAAAATCTATTGAGCTCCGAAAGCAAAATTTGCAGTGGCTGCCTATAGAGAAAAGGAGAGAGAAATTACAAAAGATGAGCGAACTTCAGCTTCAACCAATGTATCATCTTATGATAACAAAACTACCAAAGACAAATAATGATAAATAATTTCATAAAGCAACAATAGTTTTCTTTGCATTCTCGGTAACTAGTAATATCTAAGCAACCCTAATGTTTAATTAGACATTTAAATACTTAATCACAACCACTGGTTGAATGATATTGTTAGATCTATCCCAAAATGATATTCAGTTTAGCTGGTGTAAAAAAAGGAGAAAGATTGTTTAGTTGAACTCTTCAAATTAAAAGAGAACTTTTATCGACCACGTTTTCAAATGCTGCGGGGAGATTGCAGGAAATAATAATTTACAAAATAAGCATTACTAGTCTAGTTAATGCCACATTGATAAAAGGTAAATGTGATTGGAAGAAATCAGGGAGGACAAGAGCACTCTTGATCAGAAACACAGAGAAAGAACACAAAAGTATTTATAATCAAATACGACTATAAGAGTTTACCTTGTGTAACAACAGAGAAAACAAATAAAGAATCAAAGCAGAAATCGAGAGAAGCTGAGTTCCGATGCAAATGAAGTTGATCCGGTCGAATCTGAGAGCTGAAACAATTCAAGAAAAACAAAAGAGCTTCAACTAAGAGGTTTGAGCATTGAAGTGATACAATAAGAGAAACAATATTTTGAATACGAAATTTGCGGTTAGGTTACCTTTGAAAGTTGAAAGGAAGATCGTGAAGGCCGGACTAGAGCTAGAGCAGAGGATCGAAATTTAAAGAAAAGAACAAAAAATCAATCCGTGTAGACAACAATGTACCTCGTTATTGTTAACTCTCTTCTTTCACATCACATTTATCAAATTTTCTCTTTATTTCTTTTTTATTATCGTTTTCAATTAAGGCCTAATGTAGTGAAAGTTCTAAATTAAGTTCTAGAAGCTATATTGTATTCGTATAAAGCCTAAAACAATTAAACGGTCTTACTCCTGCAATTTACCAGAAACTGAATTGCAATAGGCTAACTAACCAAATTTTACTTTACTGGAATATTGATTTAAAATAAAATTGACAAAACATCTTAGTATAGCTTTTACCAAACTAAGTACAGACTCAAAACCCATTTCTCTCTACTTGACTGAATGCAATTGAAACCTTAAGACCAAAACATCATTAGACTCACAGAAATGCAGAGTATTTAATACGTCTGAATCACACAAACAAAAAATGAGTATGGAGAAGTGCAAACCCTACGACCAAGATATTTGAAGGAATTTTAGAGAAACGTTTTTGCGGAACTCCTACACGAGCGAGGAACCTGTGAATTTTAGAGAAAACGATTTTGGGCAACCTTAGATCGGAGCAATCAATTTTCAAAACCGGTTTTGCGGAAAAACCTACGTCGGGGCGCTGCCGTCTGTTTAAAACCGGCGGTAAATACAATTTTTAATAGACTTAGTGGCGGCTTTCAAAATCGACGTTAGAAAACCGACATTAAGCATCGATTTTTTTTAGTGATAAACATTCGAACCATAAATTATTTAGTTAAGAGACACAACACAAGTAATTATTATTGGTATTGCTTTGGATATTGAAAGGAAAAAACAATAAAACATCTACATCGCAACAAGACGTGGAAGAGAGCAACCTGTAGCGGCATGTAGTGGTCCTTCATGAACAAGGCGAGTAAAGGATAAGCTTAATCTAAAATACGGATATTGCATGTCTGCCACAATGACCCAAATTGACAACAAAATTTGCACATATGCTAGCTTCCCAAAAAGTAGACAATGAGAAACCAGTCATCGAGACTGGGGTAGACAATGTCCTAGATAATAGGCTGAAGGTATTTAATTTGGAGTGGGCATTCCCACTATGAACCATCTTTATTTTTTTGAAACAGGCTATGAACCATCTTGATCGCAACAAAGGAGTACTCCATCTCAAAAAGAGCTTTGGGTCTATAGGTTTGGAGAAATTATTATGTAGTCCTGAATTATCATAGTCTTTGTTAATGTTATTAATTTTTTTATTCTAAATGGTAAAATTTAAATATTGTATTGTATAAATATTGATTGGACCATATATAGGCAGTTGTTCAGGGTTGCTTGATAAGTTCTCCTAGAATAGAGGGACAACCTAGAACTCAAGTTTGAGTGGAACCCAAAAAACAAATATAGGCAATCATGAAGAGGAATAAGGCGAGTTCCGGCCTGCTAAAGCTAAAATCGTTAGGCAGGGTGCCAAACTTTTCAAAATGGATTATGTACCATCGAATCAACCATATAGAAACGTAGGGATGAGATTTATGGGTTTGAACCGGCATGCTTTTTATTTATAAAAAAAATAAGTGAATTTTAAATTTTGATTCCACGTGGCTCATCTTGATGGTGCAAACATGCATGATGATTAGCACTGGCTTTAAGTTTGAAGAGATTTACCTTTGTTTAGGTTTGATATGTTTTTGTTCATCCGTTCCTGGCGGAAGATCATCTAGCTGGCCAATCCTAGTATTCACATTATTCATATTCATACAATCATACTTACTCAAAAACCACATCCAGAAAAGATATTAGCTTTTTAATTAAGGTGTATTGATCAGCAAGAAACTTTCTAAATTTTGAAACTTGTTGAACATACTATATTATTCTGTGGATAACGTTATAAGTACGTAAGTACATTTCTTTACTCGAGAAAAGGCTCATAAAGTTGTCAAACAGATTGGTCGAACTAATTAGTCAATTCCTCACTTCAGCAATTGGTTTGAACTTCCCCCAAGGGAAACATCTTGGGAGGAATGGATGAATTGAAGGGTACTTGCTGCCTAAAGGAAAAGGTGGGTTTGGAACTTGGAAGGGGAGAGTAATGATAGCACATGACTGGTATTGAATGAATCCAAGGTATGCAAGAGTCTGCAAGCATGTGATTAATAATGATCAGGGGGTTGTAATGGTTTCTAAAATCAAGAGGGAAAGTGGCAAATACCTAAGAGAGTCGTAAGGATTTGCTATTTGTTAAAACTTCACTAGGGTGAGAGGTTAATTAACATGTGCTGTTAAGGATTTGCTATTTGTTAGAACTTGGTATGCTTAAGGATCATTTGTATAGCATGTATAACATATATAGAATTTGAAAATGGAAAGAAAAGGATAAAGAATGGTTTGGAAAAGTTCTCATTATCTCTATCTTTCTGGAGGTGGCCCTGTACTATAATTCATCAGGGAATTTGAAGACACCTATCATAGAGATTGTAAATTCACACATAAAATCTTGATTAAACTTATTTATTAAAATAAATGTTTATTCTAATATACTTATTTTTTTTAGTGTGTTTGTCTAATATACTTATTCTAATATACTTATTTTTTTAGTGTGATTAATACACATTGTTTCTGCTAAAAAACACAGTTATATACTTATTTTAATAAATAAATTTTATTTTCTTTTTAAAAAATACTTATTCAAAATTTATTTTTTAAAATATAAACAAATTCACCCATATAACTTATCCTAGAGTCTATAAGTTTATGGATATCTTGCATACATTAATTTTTAACATAAGTACATATAAACAATGTGTACAATATGCAGCGGTTAAAATACAATTCTTCAAATTCAAACACATGGGACATGGCCTAATTGAACAACAACTAACAAATACATGCACAATTTTCACAACTCCTAATTCATCCCTACAATGTGAAACCACCTTTATGCAACACCATGGTCATTCTTGGGCACTCTTGAAAGCCACTCCAACAAATGTACAGAAGACATTTATCTTCTTAGCCCTGTTCAGATAAATATTCCATAAGGTCTTACATGATTTTCCATTCTGCTATCAGCTAGAAAATACCCTTAGACGATTGGTGATCCTCTGACGGCATATCGGACAATCGGTTAACCTAGATCCACAATCTCTACAAGTCTGCATTCCCAAAATTGTTAAATATCATAAAATAAACTATCCAGCAACAAAACAGAAAGGGACCATGAATTTAATGAGGCTCACCATGTGACCACATCCAAATGCCAAATCCTTTTTATTGGTCAGACAAATAGCACATGCCTACAAAATTTCATTGGATAAAAACAGAAGAAATAATGTCATTATGCAACTTCAAACTCGATAGAAAAGGAAACCTTGTTTCAGCAATAACTCTACTAGAGCACTAATCATAGAGCAATAGTACCTATAATTGCTAAGTTTCTAAATTCTCATTTTGCGGTAAATAAGCCTAAAACCATAACTAAATTAAGAAAAGTTAATAGAATTTAGCAATTTTACAGAGACTAGAATTGCTAAATTCTATTAACTTTGCTTAATTTAGTTATGGTTTTAGGCTTATTAACCACAATTAAAATTGTGGCTATAACATTTTTTCACATTAACTCAAAAAATTTATAGGTTTAGTGACACATAAAAGTTTAAGGAGTAAGTTATGTAAGTATTAAAACTATAAGGGTGTACCCCAAAATAAGTTACTTGTTCTTTTTACACAATTTGACTTATTAGGAATTGATAAAGGATAATATAATGAATCTGTCTAATTTTATCATATATATATATATATATATACCATTTGGTTTCTCTCATCATCCATGAAAGTTGGCATATTGCTCAGAACGCGAGTTGGTGGCACAAGCCGGGAATATGGAGCTGGAGGAGGTCTTGGAACTATTTTATTTGATCTCCCTGTTGCACGACTTTTGGCCAAAAAACAAGGAAAAAAATTATCATCAAACAGAAAATTGTAACAAATAATCACCTGAAGGAAACCACATTGCTTTCAAGAAATTTGTCCCCCAAATAGACAATGTTTATTGCATATGTTTTTACTTTTCATCTAATGAAACATAAGCCTTGTGTATAAGGAACCAACCCAAGTAGTTCAAGTTCAATGGTTGCTTTATATTGGAAAGGTATCTCCATAAGAGCAGCCAGAGCAAAAGCAGTTTCTTTTTCTGAGGGGCTTGATTTCTTGGCCATTATGTCAGTGAAGTTAACAAACTGCAAAAAGGGAAAGAGATGCTTTTGCTATAACAAACAAAGAAATAGCAAAGAATGCAAATAGGTAATACCATTCAAAATTTTCTTCTATTGTAGCCATACCTGAAAATTGTCAAAGTCACGAGCGGGTATCTTGTCATCAAACTTCTTCATGTCTTCCCAGGGTCCATCACCAACTCCAACCAGAATAATAGAAAGGGGATATGAACTGGAAGCAAAAAGAGTAGAAAACAAAAAATTAATGGTTGATTAAGAATCTGAATGTTTTGTTTTAATCTAACTGTTACGAAATACGAGGGAGTAAAATATTAGGGGTGATCTCTATAAATGGACGAGACCTCAAACAATTCATATAAGTGAACTTAACATCACGTCCAACTCAAAAATCAAAGTCATTAGGTTTGGAGATCCTTCTTACTTATATGTTACTTAACTTATCCATATTTTTTCAATGTGATGCACTCCAACACTAACATCATGATTAGATTTCTCTTAATGTTGAGGCTTACTTCCTTTATGTTTGATAATTTGTTTTGTTTTTTTAGATAGTTTACATTTTATAACAACAAACAATTAATCTTATAAGCATCTTCGGTTGCTTTAATTATCAATTTGTCATATGTACCTTGCATCAACTATTGCTTTGATTGTCCTTGCTTCTTGTGGACTGAGTTCTCCATGTTCAGATGCAGCACTTGTTGTAACCTTCAAATTGAACAAAATTATACAATCACGAGAATCGCATCACATGCATACAAACACAAAAGTAACATTATGTACCTGGCCATCCGCAACAATAACTAACACATGGAATTGGCCATGACTTTTCTCAACTATGTCTATTGCAGCCTCAATCACAGGAGCATAAGATGTTGGTCCTTCAAACAAAATACAAATATTTCTTCAGCCATGACTCGAGTCTTAAGTTTATTAATGTTATTTTTGATATAGGTAATTAATGACGATTTTGTTATGTGATTTATTTCATAAAATGAGCATTTTATTTTTTGTTAACACAAATTGGAATGGATTTTCTATTCCTTGCTTCATTCTATATAACTAGTAATTATCATTGCTTCTAGAGAGGTGAGATTGATTATTCTATACAAGCAGTTAGTACATTGACTGTTCAAATAAAACTTTTTAACGGAACTAAAATGTACCACTCATTTTCTTATTATGCTCAGTTTTCAAGATGAATCAAATGTAGAATAGAACTCATATGTTATATTATGATTTGTTCCAATGTGTCTACCAAATGCTACCTATGTTTTAAGGAGTGAAATTTAATTTAATTTTCTAGAGTATCCTCGTATATTTAATAAAATGAGGATTAATTGTTACCTTTTTTAATTTATCCTTTCTAAATCTGGATTTTTTTTATAAAAAAAATCATAATATAGTGGTGTGCAAAATGCAATCATTATCAAAGTGTCACAAAGAAAATATGTAATAGTGCATGGAGTATTTGATCCAAAACAATGTGTACACACTTCAATTTGTTTCCACAAATGAAATAACAACACCATAAGCTAAGATGAAAATTACCTGACAGTCTCAAGTTTGGAACAACTTTTTGATAGCAAGCCAAAACTTCCTCAAAACCATGGCAAGGTGAATGATCACTGTGAAAGCTAAACACTTCTTGATCATGAGTGGTGGCTGTTTAGAGACAGAAGTTGAACCATTTTAATATTGGAAAAACCTAACTTTCTTCTATACATTTTCAGCTATAAGGATTAGGAATTACCATCACCAAAGCCAAAACAAGGAATCAAGTTATCATCATCAAAGGGAGCCAGAGTCTTGCCAATAATAGAGATGGCTTTCTCATAGGGGTTAGGGGTACTTCCAATAGCATGAAGGCTTTTATTGTTGAATGAGACACTTCCTTCAATAACAATATGGATGCATTGGCTTTGTAGGCAAACAGTCAAAAAGCAATCATTTCAAAAGGAAATGATAACCAAATCACATACTTAATGTAAAACCAGAAATCATTTTCATGCGAATATAAGCTCTCAATTATGGGTTCATTTCATCTTTATACGGATTGCTCAAGACCAGTCCAAGGGTAAAGTAACTAAAACCTATGCTTTAGGGTTCACCGACAAAAAAATATTAGCTATTGATTTTTATGAAGTCAAAAAACCATATATGTTGACAAAAAAACCGAACAAATAACTCTTTCATTTAAAGTATTTTTTTTCTTTAAATTTATTTTAGGTTCCTCTCACTGTTGGGCCGACCCTCATTACAGTGGAAATGGATCATAGAATTACTCAGTTAATTTTTGTTTTATGTACTACTTACCAGTCCATTCATTGCTTTTTGTGAAATCAATTCCAAGGACAAGATTTGATGATTCTAAACCTTCCTTCCTCAAAGCAGTTGTAACCTGTATGTAAAGAAAACATCAAAATTTTCAAGGGACACACTTACAAATAGCTCAGGGTAGTCACATAGAAATTCACGAATAAATATTGCTCACATAATGAGTTCAATTAAGACCATCTTTGATGTCATTTGGAAAATGAGTTTAGTTATAAGAAATTTTAAAAAGATTCAATATTCCAACTTTAACCATAGGAGATGATATAACTAACAGTTTTCTTCTTTTCTTGCCACTTTTAAAGAATGGTGACCACAAAACAGGTATTATTTACAATATACTGGACTATGCACAAATTGCTAGTTTAGAACTAGAAGTACAAGTGAAGCTATTATCTAAGGTTATTTCAATTTAGCAAGTTCAAATTATTTGTATCCTTATTCTTTGTTCTATATAACAGTCCACATATACATATAAAATTTAATGGTGAAAACAAATATAATGTCTTAAGATTAACTGTAAAATCCCACTGATAAAGATTTTTTAAGGCAAAAATATTGATCTGTATTAAGTATAGTAAAATGTTAGACAACTGACCTTGTAAAAAAATGTTGAAGTGCATATTGATTTTAGATTTCTTTCAATATTTCATTTTTTTCAACAAATATTTTCAAGATTTTTTTCTAAAAAGGGTCAATGGACTATATTTTAACAGTATATTGGGAATTTGGGTCAAAATTTACAAGAGTCCATGAATAAATTATATAAGAGAAATAAGTGAAATGCTGGAAATAAATCGAGTTTGATCGAATTAGACTAGGCTCGGGCTATTTAATAATTAATCAAGTATATTTTCTATGTTTTGGCAGCTCAACCCACCATTATTTAGTCTTGTATTCAACATCGAAGACAGGGACTTAAATGACGAAATTTAATTTGAAAATGGAAATTCTATGCGGTTTGGCCCAAGAGGCCTAACCTTATATTTATGCTTAACAATGAAGAGGTTCAAGCTATTTAAACATCCCTCTTTGTTTTTAGTTCCTCGCAATCCTTATCTATTTTTTCTTTTGCAATTCTTTTTATAAAAATACTTTATTATAGAAACTAGTTTTCATAATGTGGTTATGTTCTATATATTATGAAAAATAATTTTCATAATGTAAATTTTATATTAAGGAAGTATATGCTAGGACCAACAATGGTCCTGATTTAAAATAATAAAAAAAAAAAGTATATGCTTATGACCAAGACACGTTTTGGATGTCATGAGGTGGTCCCACCAAAATAAAAAACATAAAAGGTCACACATTTTCACGTGAGCACGTGAGTCACCGTAAATATAGCTATTCACATTAAATTTTTTATGATTTGTCAGTATCCATTTTTGTTTGGATTTAATGAAAAAGCCAAAACTTCTTTATTCATTTGAGTAAATAAAACTATTCACATTAAACTTTGCATGAGTTTAATATTTAAATTTGTATTTTATTACCATTTGAGGGAACTAAAAAGTTTCTTTTAGAGGATATTATTAAAAAAATATTAGACATAATGATATTTTTCAAACATTAATTTTAAATCATTTCGAATGATATAGTATGATTTATGTATTTAATTTATTAATTCTTATAATAATTATTTTAAAATTATATACACAATTATTTTTTATTAGATAATAATATAAAATTATTTGTTATTATTAATATATGATCATCAAACTCATAATTTATTCTAGTAAAATAAAAAAACTCAATTTATTTAGACTAAAATTTTAATCATCATTCCAACTAAACAATTACAGTATTTTGTAACCAAAAATAAATATAAATAAAAAATAAACCCCCTTAAAAAATAATTATTATGCAAGTTGTCATTTGTAGTTTTATTTTCATATTATAATTGCCAACAGTACTTTTCATTCCGGTTCATAATTATGAGTGACACTTTTTTAATGAAGAAAACGCGTTTTCGACAGCCGTGCCCCCTGCTGTCATATTAAGACTAATTTACTTTTTGAAAAAACTTTTAGTTGTAATATAATACCTCTCATTTTTACAAGATCCTCTTAAAAAAGTTCGAAGTCCTAATTATTTTTATCTTATAATATTTTTAATTTTAATGATTAATATAGTATTCTCTTTTTAAATATATAGTTAATTAAATTAATTATTTTTCTTAAAGTGTGTAAATCACTTAAAAGAGTCTTATATAAAAAAGAAGATAGTATTTTTTAAAATAAAAAATTAAAACTTACATATAATTTTTAAATCTTTTTATTGCTTTTTAATTAAAAATTTAGAATTGGAGTTCCATTATGATAATATGCATAATTAATGTTTACATTAAGTATAACTGTATAAGTTCAGGAAGTGAGACTTTAATTCTAATATTTAGTTAAATAACAATATTAAAAATATTTATAAACTGTAACCAAAAAATTTTATTTTTAATAATCATATTATATTGAAGAGTTTAATCTTTGTAAAGTAATTATATTATTAACTAATTAAAATTATTATTGGTGTATTTCTTTTTTTAATTCATTATAGGTTGCAAAAAAATAAATAATTTTAAGAAATAAAACATTATATTCTCAAAATAACTGAAAATCATGTTTTAACATATCTAAAAGTTATTTGTAATTGAACAATAATATAAGTTATTTTATATCATATAATATTTTATCTATATCTAATATAATATTTAAAAGTTCAGCTGCAAAAAATAAAAAAATTTAAGAAATAAAAACATTATATTCTCAAAATAACTGAAAATCCTGTTTTAAAACGTTTAGGTACTCACATTATTTTGAAGCTATAGTTGAACTACTTACATTAAATGCCAGTTAAACATTCAACTATACTGAGACTGACACTATAGTCTATAATTTAGATTTTGCTTCTGCTGAACCAGACCCGCTTTGTTAGTGTACAATGGAAGGTGGGGCTATTAATGCAAACAATGGATCAGGTATCTAACGTTTTACTGATTTTGGTGACATACTATTACTGGATTAATCATTTAAGGATGATGTTTTCTTTTTAATTATGATATTGGTATGAAATTATTTTTGTCAAAAAAGATAATTTTTTGTTGAAGATTTTAAATATATATAAGATTAATATTTATTTCTAAACATAATTTATTTTATACCAAATAATTAAAAAAGATTTAAATTTTAAATTACTTAGATAACATATATAGACTGTTAATACTCGTACCAATCATTATTGATCAAGGATGGTGAGTTTAGATAAATCTTTGTAAATTTGATTTTAAATTAAATTAATTTTATAAAACTGATTATGATTAGAATTGTTTTTTAAATTAAATAATTTATGCATATATGTTTTATTCTTTTAAAGATAATAGTAGTTTATAAGAATATCCTTCAACAAAAAAACTATAGCACGAAATTATATTCTTTTAGAACACTGTATATAAACGAGTCTTAATTTAGTTGTGCATATCAAACAAGCTAAATCATAAATGTTTAGTTGTACTAATTTATTTATAAATAATAACTTTTATAATACATTTTTTTGAAGAAAACTAAATAAAAACAATATTTTTAATTTTTAAATTATTTTTTAATACAACAATTTTATTTACTGTAATGTTAAATATACTTATTTTATTTAATATTGCCTCCACAAAATATTAAATACAATAAAAATATATAATATTTTATTCTTAAAAATTAGAAGTGGACCACCTTTACAGACTGGAGGCCCAATAGCGTTCTTTTTCTTTAATCTAATTTAGTTTATTTAATTTAGTTGGTTAAACAAAATGAATGTGTGATGATTGTAAACCTTTTATATTTGTTTTTTATTTCTATCAATAAAAAAAAAATATTTCCTAAACTCTAATGTTTAATCATGTTGAATAACAATGTATAATTCATATAGTCAATTTCACTTAATTTTATGAGATGTAATTTTATCTAACAAAATTAATTTTAGATTTAATAATTTTTAATAAATAAAACTAATGAAAAATATATATTAAACATATGTTATAAGATTAATTTTGATAAGTTTAAGTTTTGAAATTTTATTTGATATATTTCTTAGGTTGGTTTTGAATTCTTGAAAAATTAATTATTTTAAACTATGTACTAATGATATACTTTTTTATTTAAAAGATTATACAATATTACATTTATAATATTATTATTTATTATAAAATATTTTATTTTAAAATTTAACTATTCATATAATAATAATTAATATATAGTATTAAACAATCAGATTCAGTCAATTAAATTAGATTGACTCTTTCGCACTCTCCGTCAATCACTATCAGATTTTACGAGGTGAAAAATCCAATCAAACCTTTAGACAAGATAATCTACTCCTAATATTTGGAAAAATTCATCTTTTTACATTTATTAGAAATAGTATTAAGATAGAATATAAAAATAGTATTAAAATAAAATATAAGTAAGAAATAACTTTTATAATTTATTCTAGATTTATTAATGAATTATTTAATATATTATTCACGCACAAAGTTTAAAAATATTAAGCGTGAGAAAATATATTTAAAAAAATTTAAGTCTTAGATCGATTAAAAATAATATCAAAATAAAATATATAAATAAAAAATAACTTTTATAATAATTTTTGAAATTAAGTTAGATCTAGACCAAACTATTTTTTTTCCTTAATCATCCAATCATTCATGCTTCCCACTAAAAAAAGGAAAATAAAAAATCTATGGTCTACCTTTTTAGTCAACGCCTCAATTTGAGCCTAATTCAGACAGCTTCAAAGTCTATCCCAAAATTCCATTTAGGAAAATTCACAAAGAGAACTAACCAATTCCGAGAGAAGCAGCAAGTTTTCATTTTTTTTTCATCTTATTTTTATTTTTTTGGGTTCGTAAGCAGCAAGATGTTGAACACATAAACAACCCGATAATTTGAATCTTATGAATCAATTAAAAAATTAAAAAACCAAAAGAGGAAGAGTAAGAGTAAGCTGAACATACCTGTTCAAGGGTAGTGAAGTTATCAGGAATTAGAGCATATTTCTCTTTGGCAGATAGTTTTCCCGAACCCATATTCAAAGACATAACTGGTGGTGGTAATTCTAGCCGTGGTTCTAGTGACGACGATGGTAATGATGATGATGGTAACAAGGTTTTGTTTTTTGAAGAGGGAACTCTCCCTTCAACAACGTTTCTGGAAAATTGAGTGTCACGCTTTTTAGCATGCGAGTTTCCCATCGCAGCTTCATTCAACTAGGGAGGGTTTCGCATAAATTGAAATATCAAGTATTAAAAGCTAAAATAAAATTAAAAAATGAAAAAAGGTAAAAAGAGTACGTACTGGGGACTATAAAATACAAATAAAATAGTGGAAAACAAGGATGGAAGAAGAGAAAAAAATATGGAATTAGATTCTCACTGCTATTGCTTCATTTTTTGGCTAACACACAGTCATGATGACTTGTATTGAAGAGTGGACTTTATGGAATGGCATGGAGATAATGTAGTACAGACATAGTTGGATAAATATTAAAGAGTGCTCCAAGTGGAGACCCACTAGTGACCGGTAATAGAAGGTGATTCTGGTAAACTAAATTTCTCATTTTGCATTGATGGGTCTATGAATATAATATCAATAATAAAATCCTGGGATGAGGACTTTGTGCTTTGTGTCTCAACATTTTCCACCATTCTTGTTCTCCGAGACAAATGAAACTGGGTCTCTTTTTTCCTTGAAATCGGCGCCCATCGCACCGCCGGCGCCAAATGTTTTTGCCATGAACAGAATCAGCTTATCAATGTGGAACAGGGCATGCAAAAGTGTAGTCTGACTCTTGAGTAAGATCTGATCTGTCCGGATTAAGTTAACAAATAGAATAAAAATGAGGTGCTGGAAAGAGATTATTGATTTTTTTATCAATGATATCAATATAAAATAATTTTAATTAAAAGTAATGATTAATTTTTGTCAATGATTTTAAATACACATAAGATGAATATTTATTTTTCAATATAATTTATTTTATATTTAAAAATATTCAAAATTCGTATTCAAACTACTATCACTTATATTAATAATTCTTAGTTATCGATAAAACCATTGATTATTTAAATTGGTTCTAAAAGATATAATTTTATCGATATGTTTCAAATAGATCGAGATCTAAAAAATGTATTTTCTGGTAAGGCTGAAATAACATAAAATAAATTATATATAGTGATGAATTTAGAAAACTTTCTTAATGACAAGAGGAAATAATTTATAATATTTTAAATATATATATATGTTTTTATAATAAAAAAAATATAATGCAATGGTAAAACAAATACAAAACACTCAAATTTTTACAAATTATAATGGTTCTTTATGTATTTTCATATTTTGAAAATATTATATGATCAGTCAATATCATACAAATATTTATCTATTTATATATATAACAAGTATTTAATCTTTCATCTCTAATGCAATTATGCATTCTAATCTTCACAAAATTCTTTATAGAGAAACATCTTTTAAATGATGTAGTTGCCATAGGCAAAAATTAAAGCTAACACCTCAAGTAAGCATATCATTGGATGTGTTTTTCTTAGTTTTCACTAACATTTTAGAAAAAATCAATAATTCCATTTAACTTTAAAAATTGATCAACATACCAAACATATTTGATCAAAGTTTCAAGTTGACTTTTAAGCCCTGTAAAGTTCCACAAGTGAAAATTATAATGGATAAAACTTAACCAAACAAATAACTTCTCATCAAATGTTGTAATGCCTATGAGGGTCGACATCTTGATGACTCACACTATATGACACCTCACTAACTTTTGTTGTTAGTCAAAACCCTCAATTGGTTAGAACCCTCCGTAAGTAATGTTAAAAATCATATATGGATAAAATGGAATAATAATTCCTCTTTCATTTATTCATTCACTCCATTCTCTTTCATATATTTTTCCTCAACATGAGGTTCTTATATATAAGAGAGAGTATCAATAAACTGCAATAATACGGAATAATAACAAACTGATCTAATCTTAATTCCTATTCAAATGTAATAATAACAAAATGTAACAACCTAACAAATCCTAACAATAATTTGAAATTTAAATTACACAATTCAACACTCCCCTTCAAGTTGGTGCATGAATATCAGTCATGCCCAACTTGCCAATTGTTTCTTCAAACACTCTTCCAGGAATGACTTTGATCAGCAATAGGTTCAGGAGGTGCTTCGATTATGTGAGGTAGAAAAAGAACTGAGATACAAGAAGAGATTCAGAACAATCATATGTTCAGATCAATAGACTTTAGGGCTGGTTTGTGAAAGATTCAGAACAATGCAACTTCACATCAATGACCTTTAAATGGAATACGTACATGGAGAATTGCTCCAGCAAATCAAGAACCATCAAGAGTAGAAGTTAAACAATGCTTAACCACTCAAGACAAAAGTAACCAAGGCTTAACCATCTATGGCAAAAGCTAAAACAGTACTTAACCACCATGGATAGAAGCAAACAAAGGAACAATGCTTAACCACCACACATGGCAGAAGCTACAATCATCAAAACAAGCCTAAAAGACAAGAAGCACGAGCAAGGATGAAATTACGAATCAGAAATAGGATTACGAATAGAGACAATAGATGCAGAAACCACAAATAGAAGCTTCAATTAGGAATAAGATGCACGATCAGTGCAAAAAATTGATTCAAGTCGGGACCGAAGACACAAAGGTTATGCGGGGCACAGATGAAGTTCATGATTATAATAATCATAATTTGTAGAGGAATCGGAGAAGGTAAAGGTTAAGAAGGAGATAGATGGTTGAGTATTTCAGAATCATAATATTTGGGAATGTGAAGAAGAAAGCTAAGAGAATCTTATGGTAGCGGAAAACTGATCTAATCTTAATTCCTATTCAAATATAATAACAACAAAATGTAACAACCTAACAAATCCTAACAATAATTTGAAATTTAAATTACACAATTCAACAAGTAACATTTTCAAGACATCATCAACCAACTTTGATACAACTTGTAATGTGTGACTGCTTCCAGGATTGTTGATTATCCACAAAAATCAATACAAGACTTTTCAACGTATTTTGATCTCATTCATACACTTCCTAAATTTTTTTTCAGAAGGTGACTCATCTCATAATTGTTGCAAGAGTCCAAGCTAAGCATGCTTAATTGTGAAGTTTTTAAGTGATAAACTACTAAAAAATATATGCATCTTATTAGTATAGGTAATACTAATTAATTTCTTTAAGTCATCATCAACTATAAATTTTCATACATGCATAACCTATAGATAGAACACCACAGATTTTGAGTATTCAATATAAATTGTGATGAGACTCTTTTTATGGATTTTTGTTATTTTATTATATTAGATTATTTGATTAGAATATATACATTAGGTATTACTGTAGTTGTTACTATTGTTAATAACATTAGATTTTAAATATTTGATTCCTATAGATAAAAAAAGAGAATAAATTTTTGTGCTTGTATTGTGGAATATTTAAATGAGGGTTAAAGACTAAAAATATACTAGATTTTAAATTCGTACAATGCAAGGGTTTAATTAAATTTTGTACTTTTTTATATTTATATAGAGATATGTACATTAATAAAATTATTTTTTCAAATATATAGTATGAAAATAAATTATATATACTTTTTATAAAAGAGATGTTGTCTTAAAAAATACTAAGCATAATGAAATTCATTTTGATTTGTTCTTTTTCAATTAATAATAATGATGTAATACCTATATGAAATGTATATATAAAAAATATAATAAATATATTTATAATTATTTAAATTTTAGAATTATTTTGGTTTCTATAAATATTATGTTTATATGTATTTGAATTTTGTGTTTATAATTAATATTTTTTATATGTAAAAGTAGTTTAAAGAGGAGAAGGAACACAGTG
Organism: Glycine latifolia; assembly: GCA_013407115.1. Taxonomy (NCBI): domain Eukaryota; kingdom Viridiplantae; phylum Streptophyta; class Magnoliopsida; order Fabales; family Fabaceae; genus Glycine; species Glycine latifolia. The sequence goes on along the minus strand of CM023948.1, from coordinate 9,314,891 downwards.
AGAAGAATGCACAATTAAAAATAAGAAATAAAAAAAAACTCGTTGCTTTTTGTTATCTCTATTTTTGTATCAATGTCAGTATTTTCTCTTTGTTTTCTTATTTTTTTTCTAAGATTCTAAAAATCAATTAATTGCCTACTTTAATGTTCAAATCAAGCATCATGTTAAACATTCAAATAGAAGAAAAAACATTTATTTAAGAGATAAGAGTAGTTACTAGTTACTCAAATTAATTTCTTCACTACTTAGGAATTTCTTTTTTAAATTCAAATATGTATCTGCGCACACAAAACAAAAACAAAAATATGTAAGATAATTAATAAGATACAAATTTAGATAAAGAAAACTCATTGAGAAAGGAAGCCAAATAAACAAAATAAGTATGTTTTTGTTAGATAAATGGGAAAGAGATTTAGATAAAAAAAATTAACCGGAGAATGAAGCAAAAGATGATGAAATTCAATGAGATGCAGGTTGAGATAAAGAAAAATTACCAAGAGAATGAGACAAAAATTGATGAAATTCAACTAGTAGAAGACAAAAGATGATGAAATTCAATATGTAGAACAATGGAACCTAAACAACATTTTAAACCAACAAAATCAATGAAATAAAAGTGAGAAACTTTGCACCCATGCCAACCCTAGCATAGCAACATGAAAATAAGAATAATAATGTGAAATTTGTGAAATTGAGAAACCTCTCTAGCTTTGAGTGGATGTCCAATCTTGCCAACAATGATATAAGTAGTGTAGTTAATAATGGTGCTGAATTTATATAGACTGATATCTACCAAATGTAAATGTCAATTGTTTTAAATTTAAATCAATATTTTGTTATTAAAGTAATTAAATTAGAAACATTTGATGTAAAAGAGAAGCTGACTACCACTAACACCATTTTATTGCTTTGGTTTAGTAAAAACAAAGCAACCAATTATATTTTTTATTGCTACTTAATTGCAGTTATAAATAATTATGAAATGAAAGTTATGATGCAACATAATTATGGAACATATGTTATTTTATTATGGAAAAATAAACGGGTTTTAAAAGGGTGCATAAATTATTTTAAAGGGTTTAAAATTTGGAAGATACGCTATTTTATTATGCAAAATTATTATGGTACAGAAATTATTGAAGAAAACACTATCATGTAAATATTTTAAAAGGGTTTAAATTTTATTTTAAAATATATTTTAAGTTTGTGCTTAAATTTAATTTATTAATAAATAGTATTAAATTAATATATGAATGTTTTATAATAAATGGAATTTTACTCTATATTTTAAAGTAATAATTAATTGAAAAATTTATCCCGAGAAAGTAAAAAATTAATCATAAGAGAAACAATCATAATCATAAATAAAAGTAAATAAAGTTTAACTACATTTGAATCTACATCATTGGTTTTAACTATGACAAACCATTAGCAATGCAAATTGTAAGGATGATGAGTTTTATGTGATGATTAACATTATGCTTAAGTGTTTAAATGTAAACTTAAGAAGCAAATGTGTTCATGCATCTTAAGGTGCTCAAAAAGGTTGTCTCAGAACATCTGTCAAGAATTAAGAACTCAAAAGATCTCTAGAAGCTCATTTGCATGATGAAGAATACTTCCATTTGTGGTCTCTTTTTTTTTTGGAAAAAGTACAAGACCACAAGGCTTTACATAGAAGGCATATCAAAGTCTATAAAGAAAGCATCCAACATTAGAATAAAGTTGTATCAAAGTCTACATCTGAATGATGAAGATCTTGACTTTGAAGTTTGAACTTCATAATGGAATTAAGAATGGTTCTCCTTTGCACCTTAAGGACAACATATCACTTTCCATATGTTGCCACACACACCGAGGGACCATCAGAAAGTGACTACTAACTGCATTACAAGATGCAATCAAGTTGAAAGTTGAATATGTCCATGAGAAGACTTGATGTGGAACATCATAAATGAAGACTGAAGATATTATGCAGTATAAACTTGAACAAAAAACTAACACCAATAATTGTACCTTCACTTTGATCTTATGAAGCAATCTACTTCAGAATGCTTTGTGTTGAGAAGATGTGTTAAGATTGATGAAGTTGCACTACTTCAGAAAACATAGCAATTGAACTTCATCAAAAAGATCTACTTCAAGTATGGATCCTTTCTAAGCTAACATCAGAATCATCATTTTGGTGTTACATCAAAATTCTCATTAGAAAGGTTCCTTAGAATGAGCCTGCTAGCTGTCATGACATAAGAATTGTCATCTTTGTCTACTTTCTCTAGAAGTTTGTCGGTTGAGCGAGCTCTACTTCAACAGTTTTCTTTGGAGCTTTAAGAGATCATCAAGGAGCATCATGGAGTTAAGTTGAAGTCTTCCAAGTGAGAAACTTGAGCTAAGATTTCTGTGTGAAAAAACTGTCATTGTTACTTCAACCTTTTTTGAAAGAGTGACCCACTTAAGTAAAAGCTTGTAAACTATAATAGATTTAAGATAGAAGTGTTATATTGTAATTTCCTAAGTGGAAACACTCTTGTGAAGAGAAATATATATACGTGTAGTCAAAATACAAAGACCTTTTGTTGTTGAAAGTCCAGCACGTGACTGGCAAAAGGTGTAACTAGTGGTGTAGTTGGTCTAGTTGTGGCTAGGTGTGAAGTTCAGTGGGGTTGCTGGTAGGTTATTGAAATCCAATGGTTTCTTGTCCTAGTAGTGGCTGGTTATGTTAGTGAAATCTCATTTTGAAGGTTGAGGACTTGACATAGCCTATGGTTGGGGTGAATCAGCATAAGAACCATTGTGCATCATTTTTTTCTTCTCTCTCTATACTGATTTTAATATGTAAACTATTTACTAGTTTTTTATTTATCACTAGGGCAGAAAACTCGCTTGACAAATACTCATAAAACTGAATAAGTAGTTATCTAATATGGCTTGTATCTTGGAGGAAGTTGATGATCAAGTTAAAGATGTCATTATGTCCTCACAATATAACCCAACTACAATGCTTTGAAGATTGCTTATGTTGTAGTTGTTTACATGACATGAAACCAGTGCTTGAATGTCAAGGGTAGAGTTCTCTACAACTCTCATAAAGACATCAAAATCCAGTTTGACCATTCAAAGGGTCAAAGAAATAAAAAAATAGTGATAAGCATAACATGCTACAACAAGCTCACACCGAAATGTTTAGAATACAAGTTTGTCATGCCAACTCATCAAAGTATTCCTATAAGAAAAAAATTTAGTGGCTTTCCATCTACATCAAAGAACTCTCTCAAAGCATAACATCATATGCAAAAAATTTATACAAGCCAACATATCTACAAATGATGCATATACAAACTGCAAAACATAGCAAGTGTTCTCATGAGGTCAGAAGAAGCTCAGAATGAATGTCTCAACTATGCTTTCAAGTGAGAAGCTTCAGAAGATTTGAATGAAGTTCATCTATGTGATGGAGTCCGTGTTTCCCTCTAAAGATCTCAACCTTACTATATTGCAAAGACATCAAGAAGGCCTTACACATGAGATTTATCAAAGGATACAATGAGCATACAACATCAGAATGATGAAGAACTTGATTTTGAAAACTAAACTTCAGAATGAAATTCATAATGGCTCAGAGTGCACCTTAAGGACAACAATAATTCTTCCATATGTTGCCACAAATATATAGGGCACATCGGAATATTGAAGTTGAAAGCATCTCACTTTCCATATGTTGCCATACACACTAAGGGCAAACCATACCATAAAGTGAATGTTAACTACATTAGAAGATGCATAAGTGAAAAGCCGAGAATGTCCTTGAGAAGATATGGTGTGAAAAATCATAATGAAGACTAAAGAGACTTTGTGAAGTCTGAACCATGGACAAAACACTAACACAACAATAACCTTCACATTTTACCTATGTTGAAGTATGCTACTTCAAAATGATCTATGATGTGATGAAGTGTTTGGATTGATGGAACTGAGTTATCTACATTGTCATATCATGTTATCTTCATCAGAAGGAAACTACATCAAAATAGGTCATTCCTCAACAACAACATCATAATGTATTTCTAAGAGACCATCAGAAAGATGCTCAGAAATTGATCATCGGAACGAACTTATTAGAAATGAGCTTACAACTATAAAGTTAAAAGCAGTCCATCTACTTCAAAAAGAAGTCACCTAGCTGTCATAACAACTAAATAACAACTACTTTGACATATGGGGCCTATAAAAGGACGAAAGAAAACTACAAAACAAGAGATAAAAGGTAAGAGACAACATACACTATGAAAAAACAAGATTCATCTCATCTCCCTCTCCAGATGTTTTCTAGGCTCATAATGGTTGTAGCAAGAGTGCATAAAGCTTAGAGCTCCAAAGAAGATTCACCCCAATGAGTATTGTAAAGCTATAAGAACTCCTCAAGTACATTATCCTAGTTTGTAATATGTATGTATCCCAAATTAACCGTGTGGGTTAAGTTTGGTTGTGAGAGAAGTGATAGGGAGAACCCATGGAATGTGGGTAGCTTAGAGAGAGTCTCTAAGAGTGTAGCCTGAAGAGGTAAAGGTAAATACTTGTATTGTCTTTCCTATGGCCAATTGTAGTGTTGTGGTTAAGATGGATTGCTCCTCGAGAGTGAAGAAAGTTTTAGGGAGAGGAACACCTAGTGAGAGGGGAAGGTTGCCTACCAAGAATCCAGGTGGTTCTATGGTGAGATGTCTTCCCTTCCAGGAACTGAATTACTCTATGGGTTAAGCCCACCTGAAGAGATAAATAATATTTGGTTTGTCTTTGTCATGACTAAGTGGTTGTCGTGGTTGAGTGTGTGATCTCCAAGCCAAGATCAGGTGTGGTGCTGTGGTGAGGAGATGTTGAAGTATAACAGGTGGCTAGCAAGGAATGTCCAGTAGAGGATTGGAAAGGAAAGTCCAACAAGGGTGTTGACAGTTGTAAAAATCCAGTAGTTGGTTGGTCCAACATGTTCGTTGTATTAGTAAAAAATCTCATCTTGAAGGGTAACGACTAGACGTAGCCCAAGGTTGGGGTGAACCAATATAAAAATATCTACATTGAATTCTATCTTCCCTTCATCTTTACATTATGTTATTTATTATCATATGCATCAGAACACTCAGAGCATTATAATGACTTTCATCAAAATTCTAAAATAAGAAGGTTTTCATTACAAGCATAATTGTTTTGTAAAATGACATATTTGTACTAAATAATGTTTGTGATATCAAGATATGTTTTAAACCAGTTCAATTATATGCATCAAAGTATGAATGTTTTCATAAAACATGAAAACATTTTTGTGCATTAAAAGCTTGAAACAACATTCTAAACAATAGTTTTCTGACCACAACATCCTAAATACTGCATCTGCATAACATAAACTAAGTTTTTCATTACAACAATATTTTGAGAAATGCTTTTATTTAAGTAAAGTTCTTCTAAACTTGAGCAAATGTGCATTGACATTAGGTTCACATAATCATCTCAAACATTTAACAATGAATATTATGTCTAACCACTTAGCAAGCTTAGTTGTCTAAGTGCTTAAACCTTTATGTCAAGGGTTTCTAAACACCAAGGTAATCTTGAGTAAAAGTTCAGAAAGGTTAAAGTTTTAGGAAAAGTTGGTAAAGTCACAATTCAATCCCCCCCCCCCCCCTTTTTGTGACATTCTGAGCACTTCCCTTATGACACTTACATAACTATTATGAAGCCTTCTCATAGTGGTCTATCCAATATAAATATTACTCCTAATATTTATACCTATGTGCTGACTTAATATCTCATATCAATAACTTATGAGACATGATCATCAGTCTACTCACACGATAGCCTCAATGCATTATTTTCGCCCTATTATATAATAATACTTGACTATGGATACTTTTAGAACAACGTTTCATTGTTTAATGAATCTCACAATCAAGTCCCACTTAATTTTTCATCAAACGAATCGCCTATTCTAAGGACATTATTATGCTATAGAACTAATAACATGACAATTGGCATGTCTCATGTATATAAAATATATAAACCAAAAGCACAATACAAATATAATCTAAAATGGATTTGTCAATAAGGCTAACTCCAACAATCTCCCACTAACATTAGCGCTAATCAGGCATAAGCTTGATACCCATCGATCTAGTGTGAGCATTATGTTTCTACTAAGTAAGGTACTCCATAAATGAGTTAAAAACATTCTCTAATGTTGGATCTCTGCATATTTCTCAAACGAGATGAAAGCATCTAAGTATATGGATTTGGATCGCTGGTGAGATCTAGGTTCCTCAACCTCCATTTATATCACAATAGAGGTTAATTGGGTCTGCGATGCCAAAAAGACGTCAAGTTCAACATTTATCTTTTTTATCCAAACATCCTCCTCAGCTTGCACCAAAGACAACTATATACTTATTCTTTGTGATAGAATCGATGGTTGTCCCTTGTTTGGAACTCTTTCAACTTACAGTGTCACAATTCAAGCAAAAGACAAACCTTAATTGTGAATGGGATCATCCTTATTAGTTGGAAGCTAGCATCAGTGTAACTTTTTACAACAAAATGAATCCTAAGTCTTTCGCAAGTACTTTAGAATATTCTTGAAGGTTAGATTTTCATCATGCTTAAAGCATATGAGATGTTTGGTCGAGTACGTATCATTGTGTACATGATAGATCTTATATTGAATCATGCATACTAAAGCATCTAAGCACTTTGTCAATATATGTATTGTGACTAAGGTCAAGTAGTCTCAATGATCTACCTCTATAAATTCTGATTCCTAAAACATAGGATGTTTCACCTAAGTATTTCATTGAGAAACAACTCCCCAACCATGTCTTAACATGTTGCAGTGTTGGGATGTCATTTCCAATGAGTAGTATGTCATCCACATACAAAACCACAAAAATGATTGCACTCCCACTAACCTTCTTATAGACTTGGTGAATCCAAACTATCTCAATCTCATCAAAATGAAGATTACAACTTCTAGAAGCTTGCTTTCATCCATAAATGGATCTTTGCAACCTGCATACCTTCCTAGCTTCCTTTGGATCAACAAAACCCTTAGGTTGTGTCATGTACACATCCTTAAGAAGATTCTCATTAAGGAATGCAGTCTTGACATCCATCTGCCATATCTCATAATCATAGTATGCAACAACAGCAAAAAGAATTCAGACGAAATTAAGCATCACAACGTGTGAAAATTTCTCATCATAGTCTATACCATAAATTTTCTTGAAACATTTCGCCACTAGTAATTCCTTAAAGGTATTCACCTTTCCATCCATGTCAGTTTTATTCTTGAAGACCCTTACACCTTATGGGTTTTACCCCTTCAGGTGGATCAACCAAGGTCCAAATCTAGTTAGTGTACATGGATTCCATCTTAAATTCCATGGCCTCAAGCCACTTCCCATATTCAGACCCAATGATGGCTTCTTGGTAAGTCACAGGATCATCTTGATTCATGATAGCCATATTAGTTGCTTGGGTGAGCAAAAACCATACCTCTCAGGTTGGGGACATAACCTATTTGGCTTACACAGTTATTTTGCTACTTGAATAGAAGGAGGATCCACAACGCTTTGTGGCATCAATTTTTGTTCCATTGCAGGTGGATCAGTGCTCTATGTCACTTGGATGCCTCCAATATCTACATTCCTCCCACTAGCTCCATTGGAGATGTATTCCTCTCAAGGAACACTCTGGTCCTAGCAACAAACATTTTGTCCTCAAAGGTGTTGTAGAATTAGTATCCCTTAGTTTACTTAGGGTATCCCGCAAAGACACATTTGTTTGATTTGGGTTCTATTTTATTTGAAATCATATGTTTCACATAAACATGGCAACCCCATATCCGTAAAAAGGACATGGTTAGCTTTCGCCTTGCCCATATCTTATATGGTGCCTTTTCAATTGTTTTTGATGGATTACAATTAAGTGTGAATGCAAATGTAAGTAATGCATATCCCTAGAAAGTGACTGATTCTTCATGATCGTACCATGTACAACAGGGTCAAATTTCTCCTCTCAAACACATTGTTCCATTGTGGTGTTATGGGTGGAGTGAGCTGGGATATAATCCCACACTAGATAGTCCTCAAACTCTTGGCTTAAGTATTCATCACCACAATCTAATCATATGGCCTTAATAATTTTTCCTAGTTGGTTCTTTACCTTGTTCTTGAACTCCTTGAACTTTTCAAAGATTTTTTACTTATTTTTCATAAGATACACAAATCCATATCTATTTAAGTCATCAGTAAATGTGACAAAATAAGAGAAACCATCTCTAGTAAGGTTCTTTAAAGTCCACATACATCATTATGTATTAGTTCCAAGAGATCACTAGCCCTCTCACCTTGATCGGTGAATGCGGTCTTAGTCATCTTTCCCAATAGAAATGATTGATACACCCGAAAGATTCATAATCAAACAAGTCCAAGAGTCCATCTTTATGGAGCTTGGAGACAAGCCTCTCACCTATACGGCCTAAACGACAATGCCAAAGGTATATAGGATTCAAACCATTTGATTTAACCTATTTTCGCATTTACGTTAAAGACAGACATTTTGAGATCTAGAACATAGAGTTCATTACTCATGGGTGCACTAGCATAGGAAACATCATTCATGTAAATTGAAAAACACTTGTCTTTAATTAAAATATGATAGCCCTTCTTGAATGTAAAGTTTAGGACCGATTTGTTATTAAGTTGTAATGTTCATGAACCAATTTGACATTAAGTTGTAAAGTTTAGGGGCAAATTTGTTATTAAGTTGTATGATATCATATTTTTCGCACTTTTTACAAATCAGGGGCTAAATCAAAATTTTCATTATTTTAAAAACTAAATTATCATTGTTTTACACATTCAAGGACCAAAGTTTTCATTTACCAATAAATTTCACTTTCCTTTCTCTTATATCTTGAATATGTCAGCATGTGGCCATTACTTTTTTCATCCATAAGCTTGGTTTCTCTCCTTCACTTTCCCACTGCCTTTCAACTTTTTATTTTTACTACATAATGTCTTTCAACTTTAAATTTTCATTTTCACAAGGATTCACCATTCATGTAATAGTTGTTTTAGGTAATGACCTGATGCATTTTTATTGCTACAGGGCATAAGCATTTTTCTGTCCTTAGGATTCTTTTTCACTCCTATGCACTTAAGGTAGGTGCACATATGGATATACAGATATCTACAAAATATGAGAATGTGGACTAAAATTACTATATGTGTGATTATGGTTAGGGCTGGGTACGAATATTTTTTCAAACAAAGATATGGGGACATATATTATAGTATCGTACCTAGACCCTGTCCATTGTCATCCCTATATAATCTCCAACCAATAGATGAAATTTATGCTTTAAACCATTTAACTCCGTCATTTATATAGTTTTTCCTTTACAAAGACATGGTGTTGTTAGTGATGTGGCTAAGAAGCCACAAAACTCACGTCATCATCATCATGTTTTTGGTCCCTCAAACTTTTAGTTTGTCTACTTTAGTCTCCTAAGTTCAAATTTTCATTTTTAAGGGAAAAATTTGCACATTTAATTGTTAAAATTTGTGAGATTCTATTTTTAGTCCCTCATAACTATTTTTATGCAAGTTGGCTACAAAATTTGTGGCAATTTTTTTTACGACAATAGAAACTAAAAAATTATTTTGTGAATTTAAGGGACTAAAAATTATAATAGTAATAATAATAATAATAATTATTATTATTATTATTATCATTACATGGTGAATCTTATTGTTGAGTCATTAAACAAATCAATACCATCAATAATTATAATTAGATGAAAATAATTACAAAGTTTAAGAGATGCATCTTATATGTCATCATACTAATGCATTGTATCTGCGTCTGGTAGATCGGACAAAAGCAGACAAATGTCAAGTTTGATGAGCATTTAAGACTAGCTCTGTGTTTGAGATTCGTTTTGTAGATAATGTTTGAACATCATCATAGGATTTTTCAAAGACCAAGGAAGTAAGACAGTAATCAAAAGATCAACCTCTGTGTTCTCTTAAAAGACAAAATGCCTGCTATGATCAAACCTTCTCTGCCTTAAAGTGGTTATACCACTATTGGATTAGAGCTCAAGGAAGATAAGCAGAGTGGTGTATCAGTTTTACCAATGTACACCTTTTTTAGACGCAAGATCAGACAAAATTTTTGTCTCGTTAAGAGTCAACATACTTTCTAAAGATTGACTATAAATACAAGAAACTTTGAAGAGTTAAAGTTACAAGCTTACACACTGAATTTTGAAATGTATTTTCCCTCTCTACTTCAAGCTATCCATTTGTAAATTTTCAAGTTTTAAAACTTTCAAAACACCTTGAAAATCCTTAGAGAAAAAGGCTAAGTGTTTAATTTATATATTCATCTATAATATGATAATGCTACTCTATTTGCAAACAAACATCAACGAATCTATTGACTTGTTAGAGGCAAAAGTGGCTTGGTAGTACAATAAATACTTGGGTTGTAATAAGCTTGTGGATAAACTTTGTTGTAAGAGTCAAAAGTAATAGTGAACAATACTTTTAACTTTGTGAAGTTCGTAAAAATTTGGTGGGTTGTCAAGAACTGGACATGATCTCAATAGTATAGACAAACCAGTATAAAATATTTATGTCTGGTTTATTTCTCTTATTTATTGTTAACTGACAAAGGGTTGGAATTTTATTTCATCTTTAAAAGTGTTTAAATATGTGTTAAGTATTGTTTGACTCTATCTGTTTTTGAAATCCTTGTCTTCTTGTTTTAAACGTTATCAAACGATAACTTTCTTTGTCGAAAAGACTTGCAAAATTTTTAAATCACAATTCAATTCCCCTTTTATGATATTTTCCTTTCACTTGTATGTAGAGGGGGGGGGGGGATTACATGTATGAATTGAATTTAGATTCATAGCATTTGAAAGACAAGTATGAATTGAATTTATTAAACTAAGTCCTAGAAACCTATTTATTGTTGTCAGCTAAAAAACTTATATTTGTATTTTAAAATTTTCTTGAATTTAAAAATATTCATATAATATACAAGAAGTTTAATGAAGATAAAATAATGGCAAAATAAAGAAGCAACGGAAAGTCAAAATAACACTAAATATATTAAAAATTATTTTAAATATTTATAGAGCATTAAATGCTTATCAACCTTATATAATTAATATAAATATTTAAAGAGCATTAAATGCTTGTCAAAATTAATATAAATAGTATTATATAGGTGTGTCATGTATAGCTTTATATCAAACCATTAGACACTATTCACTTGAAATTGAAGAAAAAAGGACATTATTCTATAATCAAATTAAGATGAAGGCCATTACTATCATTTTGATTGTTTTGCTTGTTCTTTCCATTGGGATTGGTATGTTTTACTCTCCTTGAAGCTAGTCATAAATTTAAGCTTGTAAAATTTTTAATTCTTTTTGCTTTTACATAAGATTTTGAGCTTGAGATTTATGGTTAGCACTGAATACTTTGTGTTTATGTGTGTATGTGATAGAAAATGAAGGGCCATTGAAAGTGATAGAAGCAAGAACGTGTCAAGATAGGTTGGGCGCGCTAAACTGTATACAAGACCAATGTCGTATTAATTGCCTCAAAAAACATGGAAAGTTAGCAAAAGTTGGCTGCAATATGCCTTTGTATGATTGCATATGTCTCTACCCATGTTAATAAGTGTTTGACCTTCTTCCTACATTGTACCTAATGAATGTCAATTTATTTGTACTAGACAATGATGGAATCAAAAAAAATAAAACTACTTTTTGGTAATATATCTATAGGTTATACTTTTCACAGCTAATTTTGTAAAAATCCATTTTCTCTAAGAAACTTATCATTTTTATACTATTATAAATAGGAATTTTGTTACTCTGACCTCACCAACGAAACTAAATACCAAAATAAGTTGCTAACATACTTATACCGCTTTTTTAGTTGGAGTATGTTAGCAGTTTACACCAAAATATTATGAAAAAAAAACTATCATTTCATTAATTTCAATTGCTTGATTTTAGGGATATTATAGTAATTTAGGATATGCTTTAAATGAATATTTTCTCTCTCCTCCCTCCTTTATCATGTTATTAAAAAAAATCCCTATCTTCTCTCCATCTCTCTCGTATCCCTTTTCTTTTTCACAAGTTCATCTTCTTTCAGCCTAACACCATGACAATACCATTGACAACAAAAATAACTCCAAACACATTGATTTGCATCCAAAGAAAACAACAAAAATAGTTAGTCACAAGGATGAGAATTGACGATGAATAGTTTACTTTTTTAATAAAATAATCATAATTTCAACACTACACAAATCAATTGTTGGATAATAAATTATATTATCCTAATTCAAATTTATTTATGGCTTTCAACATGTTCAGGTGTTCTGCATTTTTCTTTCCTTAAGTTCATCATTTTCTAAAGAACATGCAATGTCAATAGAACGTGTAATTCCCTACATTCATCTTTTTCTCTTCCTTACAGTCATCTTCTCTCCTTGACATTCTTCTAGACACTGTAACAATCAAAGACAAGCCACAAAACATGTAATGTCTTTATATGCTGAAAAAATATTAAATTATTCTTTTAAATCAAATATAACAAATCACACTAGAATGGAGTTGAATAGTGTGTTAGATAAAATATAGAATTTTTTCTGAATGGAAGATGTTTAATAAATAAAACAGTTTATAAGGACTCTCGTCCAATGACTGAAGCAAGTTTTCTTAAGCACAGGTGGACTGTCATCCAGTTATATATTTATAAAAAAGTATTTTTAGTGAAAGACTTATATACAAGAATGTGTCAATAATAAACTTTGAAAATACTCTGTCAAGCTAAATAAGAGGAGTAAAATACATAGTTTTATATTTATTCATTCAACTTGAACTACGTTTAGTTCTCATTTACCAACCAGTAAAAGATTCCACTAATCAAACTTGATTACAACAAGTATTCTTTTCTGCCACTTCTAACTTACAAGTATTCTCAAGGCCACTACTGCACAACCCTTAGACTCCCCTGAATCTAAGAACACACAAGTATTATTTAGTCACTAAGTCACTCCTGGTTTTCACAAACAGAAGTTTGGTTTAGAATCAGAGATTCTTTCAACAATCAAAGTGTGCATTTACAATGAAGTTCTTAATCTCACAACAAAGGTTTGCATAATACAAAGGATGAACTCTCTAAGCTTAGTGTTTCTTTCTAAAGGTGTTGTTCTATTCTTTATTTTCTTGATGCATGACTTTTTGGTTTTCTATACTTGTTCGTCAATTTTCTTCGAGTCCTTGATGTCCTCTTTATATTGAGACGCTTGTAGTGGTGGAGAGGATAGCATTGAATAATATGACTATTGTTGATTTTGATCTTGTTTCCCAGTATAAACAAATATTGCACGTCTTTGTTTAATACTAGATGAGAACTTTCCATAACTAAACATATTTGTTAGGCATACAAAAGGAAATATAAGATGCATTCATAGATATGTTCCTTTACATAGAATCATATAATATGGCATAAACAAATGTATTCAAGTAAATGTGCATATTCAAATGGATGAACTGGACGAGTATTTCTTACTTCCATTAGACAAGGTATCCATTCATGGATAAGTCTTACCTCATGTTGTTTCTAGTCATCAAACCTGTTGACTTACATGCAAAAAAATGGTTAAATAAATTTATATCTTTGTTTTTATCAAAACATTAAGAGATTTATGAATCGTTCAGTGATGGATCATCTAATGTCTAACATTAAATATGATACTCAAGTATAAAGATTACAACGATAAGTAAACAATGCTTAGAAATACATAACTGGCTTTTTTTTTAATTAAGAGATAACATCTTTAGCATGAATAAATGCCAGTTAGATAATTCATAAGGAATCTCACATACCGACGACATTATTTACATAAAGTAGTAGAGTAAAATCATTTGACAATGATAACTTAGGTAATTACAAACCATCATAATAAGAAGTACTAACCAAAAGATAATAAAAGGTACTACATCCAAATAATAGTAGTACTGATAACAACTGTCAAATCGCTACAAAACAGTTAAACTACGCTAATTTTGTAGCACAGGATTAACTTAGGTCGACTCAGAGACACTATCAATTTGGTTCCCACTTCAATTCACTAATATACAATAGGAGGATTTTAATTTAACAGTTTGTAGGCAACGAATAAACATTGTGAAAACAAAAACTACAATTGAAGAAAAATATAGAAACTAACAGAATTGATATTGTGTTATAAAATAGATTCAAGAATATCAATCTAATTTAGTTAACCAAGCAATGCAAATTATCATAGTTCTCATATAATCGAATTAACTCCTAAATCAATTGAAAGCATAAACCGGATTGAAATATCATTCAAACAATCTATGATTTAAAATTTAAAATTCAAAATTAGGAAATAAATCTATAACCTAATTCATTTTCAATCCTAAACATATTCATAATCATGAAAATCGAAAAGAAGATTGAAGAAGAAGATGAACATTCACGTAGAAATTAGAATACCAAACCAGAACTCAAATTCTCCTTGCTTGGACTGAATCCTTAAATTGATTGATTATTTAGCCTTCCATGATCATCATCAATGTAAGAGCCACAAAATTTATATGAGAAAAATAAAAGAACAGAGATGAAAGGAAGAAAAATAAAGAACAATGAAGAACAGTTGAGAGACAAAGAGAGAGAACTTTTAATTCTGAAAACTTCTAAAAGAAACTACAAATTTTGTTTTTTGCTCAAATGAAGTGTCTTTCTTCACTAACTAATTGCATTAAAATATAGTGATTGAGTCAGTAGGAAAGGATGAGCCATGATTAGGCTCATCTAATCTAACTAATTACTAATTACACCAATTTGCAGCCCAAAACTCGAGTGCAAGGGTTCTGACTTCCAAGCCTAAAATGATCCTCAAAAATGACAGAATTGGCCTCGTCTTATCTCTTCCAAAATTGTAGGTCTTTTTCTTATCTTTCCAGGGACTACTCATATGGGCATTTGGAGTTCTGTAGAACTCTCAAGGTCTTGCACAAGGAAGAAAGGTCAAGTAAGCAAAAAAACTGAAAATAAGCAATAATTATCAATTAAGCCCACTTGTTTGCCTAAGACAAAAACTGAGTTAGAATGAGAAAATAAAAGTTCAAGACAAGTCAAATAAGCTAAGAAGAATAGAAAATATCAAACTAAAAACACTCAATCAAGTACACAACCCGTTCATGTATACATTAGAAAGTAAAATCTAGTCATAAAGGATGAATCCTAACCACTATCGGTCACCAACTAAATCATGTCTCGATGAACTAAGAAGAATCCTTAGATGGGTCTTCCTCTATCCTTGATGACACATTCACTTAACTTGCATCCTCAGAAGGATCTTTTTCCTCTCTGTCATCATCAGCATAGTCCTCCATAACAGGTGTCCAATCGATCATATGTTTAAGCAAGAGAAACCATGTGTGACTAGATCATACAACGAATAAGTGGATAAAGGAATCTTGCTATTAGGGGTTGATGGAACATACTCCCTAACAATATAGGCTGAGCAAAGATCTCCTCTACCATTATAGCAATGTCGGCTATAGAGGCCATCGACGACAGAGAACGAGAAAGTGAAGAAAGTGGAGTTCCTAGAACACATATATAATTGGGTATCGAGTACTGAGTTAACACCAACAGTAAGTCAAAGTATAAAGGTGGAATGTGTGGCTCCCTTGACATAGGTAAAATGTTAAACCTAACATCCCCCACGGAGTGATCTTCCTTGAACCAAGGATCATGGTTCCACTGGCCATCTAGTGATCAAATCAACATGTAGAACATTGGTCTGCACTTTTGTGCCATTTTCCTCTGAAAAAATAAGGTGTATGGGTGAGTCCTCTACTACTCCATCATACTGCAAGCAAAAGGACCAAAGTCCACAATACAACACATCACACAATTTACATACCCATTCCTAATGTTCAACTACACGCATTCGCTCTCATAGTTATATTCCTTGACTACATGTATTGTTGCACTAACTCAAGCCTGACCGCCTCATTGACATGTGTCATAGAGGTCTTATTTTGTTTGGTGACGTTGGAGGAGTATACCTTTACCCTGGTACTACGGGTAGGCTACTCTTCACCATAACTAGTTATGCTCTTGATGATTGTTGGGATTTCCAAGTCGACTACATGAGTCCCCTAGCCTCATAGAGGTATCACAACTTGATGCCTTTTTCTATCCCCTAGGACTCATGGCCCTCACCATACATACCTTAGGTACCATCTATGGCCACCCACTTACTTATAGGTTCAGACACTCTTGTTGTCACTTCGCACTAGGATTGCATTTAGGGATGCCTCCTCTTCACGAGCATTTCTAGCAGAGTTCATAATTGGTACCATGACCTGGTTACCAAGGCACGGGCTCTAAGCCCTATAGGCTCTAAGTCCCATTAATCATTGAGAGAATAGAATTAGAATTTTAACTTAAAAATAGAACAATTGAAATTACAAAGCTTTCCTCAAGGATTTAGCTCTAAGCTTCACAAAAATTCCTTCAATTCACACAACAAAGCCTTCAAAGCAAGAAAGAAGTTGACAAAAGTTGGACCCCCTTCCTCTCTTGAAAACGATGCACCACCCTAGGTCATTCTAGGATTGGTGTTGCCTTATGTAGTGGGTCTTACTCTCACTTGGATTATGGCCTAATTAGGTTAAGTTCCCTAATTAAATCTTAAATCCCCTATTAGAGCTTCATCACACTCAATATTAGACTTTAGTCACTCTAAACTATTAATTATAACTCTAACAAGTTTCTTTATTAATTAAATTCTCTTTTTAATAAGTTTCAATTATATTTACTAATATGCAATTAGTGAGTTGACAAAGTCAAACCCTTTTCATTGACCCTAGTAGTCCATGGTTGACCTTGTTGACTTCTTTTGTCTTTCTCTAATTTTACTAGAAAATGAGTTTTTTTCCCTAATTTTCTCATTTTTATTTTAACTCTAATATACTATGATTCTAATAATTTAATTATTTTTTCTGAGTTATAATTACTATTATTTCTAATAATAATATCATCTAATTCTTATAGTTGAATTTTTAGGAAGTTACAAAACACACGCATTAATTGCTCCTAAAGAACATATGTGAACTATTCTTTATTGTCCGTTCAATTTTTTCTATATATTTTAATCCCTTGATTCTTTCTCTCCCCGACGTTACATTGTTGAAACTTTTTAAGATTTGGTGTAAGTCATATAAAATCAAACTACAATTGATTCCTTCATTTGATAAAATTAACTGTCACAAATTTGTAAGAGTTTAGAATGACTGCACTCAGTAAATTAAAATTCTAAATACTTTATAATAAAAAAAAATTATACTTGTAAATTTTAAAATTATTAAACACTAATTTTCTCATTTTGATACTAATAATAATTAAGCAAATTAATTGAAATTAAGTAAATTTCGATTCAATGACTAGTTCCAAACTAATTTTGTTTGATGAAACTAATTAATTGAAATTAATTTTATTATTCAAGGAAATGTTAAATGGCTATATTTATCCATAAATAGTTTTGGTTTACTTAAACTAATTAAAAGACTGCCATTACTTATTTTTATTTTTTAGAATTCATTATTAAAATAAGAGATTTTAAGGATGCTAAATAATATATTTTATTTTTTAATTTTATTATTTGTGTACATTCTAATTTTTTTAATTGATCATCCAAAAAATATCTTTTATTTTCAAAACTATTTTAATTAACAACGTATTTTTAATTATATTAAATATTAATGTATAGATACATATTCAAATAATTATTGATTCCTTCATCAATAAAAAATAATTATAAAACTTTATAAATTAACTTTTTAATGACGGAATATTTTGTATATTAATTTATATTTTCATTATAGATAAACTAAAATTATAAGTACTTCTAAATATTTTGAGGTGTGCCAGGAAGAAATATTTCTAAATATTTTGACGGGCATATTTTAAATACTATATAAATCCATTATAAATGTATTTAAAGTTCTTGAAATAAATGGTGAATGAGTGTTAAAAGGCAAAATCTTTATAAATCAACATACAAAAGGTAATAGGGAAGAAAGAATTGATTGCAATACAATATTCAATTTAATAATTTGTAGAAAAACTTCAAAAAGGTTTTTTCTTTAAAAAATATATTTTAGAAAATTTTGGTAAGAATATTATAATGTAAATGCAATGAAGGAAAATTGACGGTGTCTAGTGATTTGTCTATAAAAAAAATAGAAAAGTACAATAATTTCATAATCGATCCTTTTTATAAAGAGGAATTTATAGAAAAAAAACAAACACACACATAATTAATCGATCCTTGTTGACTACCATTTTATGAACCTCTTGGTCAATATTCTCTAACTTGATCTCGGAGTTAATTTCATGATGTTTCGAGATATAATTAACTTCTTCAAATATAGGATTCATAAGCAATATACATTTTACCTGAAATTTGCAATAATCAGCGCGTGGCACCCTGTAACAATGAATTGAGCTTGGCTCTGTCTGTCCTTCAGTTTGTCTTGCTTCATTTCTTTGCCTTTCTCCTTTTTATAAGGAGAGGAAGAAGAGAGTGTCTTGACTCGCTCTCAGGTGTTAAAAAGTGGTTTATTCGGGAACAATAGAATAACATATGATATATGCACATAACGAAAAGTGGATTTGTTATGGATAGGCCCATTCAAATATTTAAACTCTGCAATCATCAAAAGATAAAAGATATAACAGAAGATATAATCACAACTACTGTCATTATTTAGATAATCTGAATATCTTAATAAAAGATAATGGGCCTCAATAATATCTTCCCAGGATCCAGGTATCATTCTATAAATAAAGCATCATTCATGGTGAAAGGTACACAACAATCCTAACTCTCTCTTTTCCATTCACACTGCACACACAGCACACCACTTGTGTTGTTTCCGGCAGTGATCATCTTCCTAGGGGTGCTTCATCTCCATAGGCATCTTCAGAGAGGGAGAGTTTGATCCCATAGCAAATCCCAGTAAACCTTGCTGGGTACATTCTGTTTCTCACGAGCAGAACAGTGGCGCCGTCTGTGGGGACGATAAATTTTGAATCCCACCAATTCACAATGGTCAACACCAGAAGCCATCAGATCGCTGGACATGACGCACCACCACCCCGAAACGCGAATCTGGAGAACGTGGTAGCAGAAGATGCGGCATCCCACACCGCTTCCTCTCCAGCAATGCCACCAGCTCGGACTCCACCACCAATGGCCGAGGTAGAACTAGACACCAACCAGCGTTTTGTCCACAACGCTCTGAATGCTATTCTATCTCGGTTAGAGAATTTGGAGAAACGTTACGAGCTTCAACGACAGGAGGATGTTCAGAACTTGTCTAAACAGCCAGGTTCTAACATTGAGCGACCCACGACAACGCACAACGAGCAACCGAATTCAGCACAAACAAGGCATGAAACTAATAACTCGGCACCCACAACTGAGGCTGGTAATAGGGAAACAGCTAGTCAACCCGAACGGGTCAGACCCCATTCACGCAAGGAAGGACCTCGGCTCGCTCTGTCAGCCCGAATCCCAGAGCACGCCGTCGTTGACAGGTCAGCAAGGGAAATTATATGTCGGCCCAGACAAGAAGACGAGACATATCAGAGGAAATACCGCCGAGGTTATCAGAATAATAGTCCATTCATCGACGAGATAGTAGAAGCCCACTTCTTGGAGGACTTCGACAGTTCCTTTTTATCCAAGTACGATGGGAGCCAAGATCCTCGGGTGTATATAGACGAATTCGATATGCAAATGTGTGTCTGAGGTATTGACGAGCCTGTAATTTCTCGGATTTTTGCTACCACCTTGACTGGAGCCGCTCAAGCTTGGTTTCATACACTGCCGCCGCAGTCTATCCGAAATTTTGAAGATTTCGGACAAAGGTTCTTGTTGAATTTTGCAACAAGCAAGAAGCAGCCCAAGTCCGAGTTCATATTGGGAAAAATACGCCAGCAACATGGAGAAACGTTACAGAGCTATTTGGAGCGATTCAAAGAAGCCGCTTTGCAAGTACGGGGTTTGGAAGAAAAGGTCCACGTGCACCTCATCTCAGCCGGGCTCAATGGATCATCCCGTCTCGCCAAATCCATTTATAAGGATCCGATGAAGACTTTAAATGAATTTATGATTCGTTCCGAAAAGTATTTGGAATTGGAACAGATGGAGATAGCTAACTCGGCCCCGAGGGGGAATAAGAAACCTACATCGCCGAGGAACCGACATCATGAGAATACACAATCCAATCGACAACCTTCGAATTTTCCCGCTAACCGACCTCCAAGAAACTTTCAGGACTCGAATGTCAGGTCCAAAAAGTTCGAGTGGAAATTTGACAAATACGCTCCATTGAATGCTCCACGAGCTCAGATATGGAAGGAAGTTGCATTTACAGAAATGAGGAAAGTAGAACGTCCTCGACCGATAATAAGAAAGGAGGAGTTAGACTATTCCCGATATTGTGATTTCCATAATGGGCCGAGTCATACGACTGACCAGTGCCGGGAACTCCGTGATGCGATAGAACAATTCATTCGTGAAGGTAAACTTCGAAAATATGTTATCCGGACTCAAGGACACCAAGGAAAGAGGAAAGGTCAGCAGGAGACTAAAGACCGAGATGAAAAGAAAACAAAGAAAGACGAATTCCCAGAACCCGAGTTTGAATGTAATGTGATCTCGGGAGGCATGGGAGGTGGAGGCGACACCGCCAGTCAGCGAAAGAAATATCTCAAGGAAGTCATGTCGGTAAGAGATCAACCCAAATTCAAAGAAAGTAAAAAATCCGCACCACCGCTAATTTATTTCACAGAGGACGATATGAAAGGCGTAATGCCCGAACATGAAGACGGTCTCGTCATAACCGGGACTATGGCAAATTTCTGGGTTAAGAGAATATTTGTTGATAATGGCAGCTCGGCTGACATTCTCAATTTAAGTGCATTCAAAAAGATGAATTTGAGTGAAGACGACTTAAAACCGTGTCAAACTATGTTAATCGGTTTTAATGGAGGAGGTACCGGTCTGAAAGGCGCAATTGACCTCCAACTCACTTTGGGAACAAAAGAAGGGTTCAAAACAGGCCGAGTCACATTTACCGTAGGTGAGTTCACCTCACCGTACAACATCATATTAGGCAGGCCGGCACTTCATAAATGGGATATATTGATGTTCACCAAGCACCAGAAGATGAAGATGATCGGACACCTCGGCCGAGTTATCACAATTTGCAGTGACCAGAAGGAGTCCAGACAATGCTATTTCAATACAATCCGAGAAACGGAGGGCGGCCCATCTTCTCTACCTCGAATTCGGCAGGGAGATCCCTCGGAACAACAAATAAAGAGACTGGCATCTTGCAAGCCGGTCAATCTTGTGGAGCTGGATATGCGAGATGTTGAAGAATGGAGACCGGAACCAGTAGATGAATTGGAAAATGTTCAGATCGGAGGATCTCCAGATCAAATTACAAAAATAGGCGCACAAAATAATTTAGAAACCAAAGGCAAGCTAATCCAATGCCTTAGAGAAAACCAGGACGTGTTCGCTTGGAAAGCATCCGAGATTCCTGGGATCGACCCTACATTTTGCTGTCATAAACTAGCCATGTATCCTGACTCCAAACCAGTGGCACAGAAAAATAGGAAGCTCGGCCGGGACAGAAGGCAGGCATTAGAGAAACACATCAAGGAATTGCTAGAGGCCGGGTTCATAAGAGAAATACAATACACCACTTGGCTCTCTAATGTGGTGATGGTGAAGAAGTCCAATGGGAAATGGCGAGTTTGTGTTGATTACACAGATTTGAACAAATTTTGTCCAAAGGATTCTTATCCAATGCCGAGTATCGACCAGCTAGTAGATAACTCCGCTGGATTCCAGTCGTTGTCTTTCATGGATGCTTACTCCGGATACAATCAGATACCGATGTACCCGGGAGATCGAGAAAAGACAGCATTCCGAGGTACTGAAGCAAATTACTATTACGAGGTAATGCCATTTGGATTGAAGAATGCAGGAGCTACTTATCAACGAATGATGAATAAGGTCTTCACTGATCAACTCGGACGTAATATCGAAGTATATATCGACGACATGATTGTTAAAACAGGTAAAAAAGGAGACCATATCCAGGATCTGGAGGAAACATTCTGCAAGCTAAGACAACATAATATCCGTTTGAATCCCTTGAAATGTGCTTTTGGGGTGAAAGCCGGGAAATTCCTAGGGTTCATGTTAACACACCGAGGAATAGAGGCAAACCCGGATAAATGTAAAGCCGTACTCGACATGCAATTTCCTGCTGATAAACGAGAAATCCAACAATTAACAGGAAGGATAGCGGCCTTGACACGGTTCCTCCCAAAAGCCGCAGAAAAGGCCCTACCATTCTTTAAGTTATTAAAAAAGGAAGCCAAGATAGGATGGAATCAGGCATGCGAAGAAGCATTTCAGGAAATAAAAAGATGTCTGGCTTCACCCCCAGTTCTCTCGAAGTCAGAGAATGGAGAAACTCTCATCCTGTACCTTGCAGTAGGGGAAGAAGCCATAAGCGCAGTTTTGGTCCGAGAAGTGGATAAGTGTCAGTTGCCAATATACTTTGTAAGCCGAGCTCTCAAGAACTCGGAGCTGCACTACCAAAAGCTCGAAAAAGTGGCTTTCGCTTTACTCACCACGGCTAAGAGACTGCGTCCATATTTCCAAAGCCACACCATAGTAGTAAGAACAAATCAGCCCATCCGACAGGTACTACACAAGCCGGATTTAGCAGGGAGGATGATGAATTGGGCCATTCAATTATCTGAGTTCGACATCAAATATGAAGTTCGCAATGCAATCAAATCTCAAGCTTTGGCCGACTTCATAGTAGAATTAACCCCGGCATTTTCCACCCAGTCAGCAAATAATGTGTAGAAAGTGTATGTTGATGGGTCATCTAATTCTAAAGGAAGTGGAGCCGGGATCATTGTTGAAAATCCCAAGGGAGTATCACTCGAGCAATCATTACAGCTCAATTTTCTGACGTCTAACAATCAAACAGAGTATGAAGCACTGATCGCCGGGTTAAACCAGGCTAGAGAACAGGGAGCATTAAAAGTAAATGCCTTCACTGATTCACAATTGGTCTCAGCACAAATCGAAGGGCGGTATCAAACCAAGGGCCCTCTGTTAGCAAAGTATCTTGCTAAAGTCAAAGAGATAATAGCTGAATTTGATGAATTCACCATAGCCCACATTCCAAGAGAAGAAAATACCCGAGCCGGCATATTATCGAAGCTAGCAAGTACGAAAGGAACAGGTAATCACAGAACAGTCATCCAACAGGAACTCGCACAACCTGCATGCATTATGGTAGTCTTAATAGCCGAAGATTGGCGGAGGCCGATCATAAACTACTTGGAACAAGGGTTAGCACAGGATGACAAAATAGAAGCAAAAAGGCTAACCCGAGATGCTTCAATGTACACAATTGTTGATGGCGAGCTATATCGACGAGGCCTCCACACTCCGTTACTATTATGTTTAAGCTCTGACCAAACCGAGTATGTACTTACCGAGATACATGAAGGTATTAATGGCCAGCATATGGGAGCAAAGGCTTTGGCATTAAAAGCCCTCCGTGCCGGATACTTTTGGCCGACGATGCAAGCGGACGCAGCAGAGCATGTAAAGAAATGTGACACGTGTCAAAAACATGCGCGGATATTATGGATTCCTCCGTCCGAGCTAAAATTAATCACAGCACCATGGCCTTTCTTCAAATGGGGAATGGATCTCTTGGGACCATTCAAAGCGACGGAAGGCCAAATGAAATGGCTAATAGTAGCCGTGGATTACTTTACTAAATGGAATGAGGCCGAGCCTCTGGCTACCATCACCTCGGCCCGTGTCCAAAAGTTCTTTGAACGCAGTATTATAGCAAGATTTGGAATCCCGGCAGAAATAGTCACCGATAACGGAACGCAATTTACAGATAAAAAATTCCAGGAAATGATGGCTGGACTCCACATAAAACACCACTTTGCATCAGTAGAGCACCCGCAGTCTAATGGCCAGGCGGAAGCAGCGAACAAAGTCGTTCTGGACGGATTGAAGAAACGAATGCAAGAGGCCGGCCCGAATTGGGTTGAGCAACTTTATTATGTCTTGTGGCATACAGAACCACGGCTCAAACATCTACCCGGGAGACTCCATTCAGGATGACTTATGGTTGCGAGGCCATGATACCTGTAGAGATCGGTCAACCATCTTGGAGGAGGCAAAAGTCTCACACAGACAACAATAAGGCATTAGCGGCCGAGCTAGATATGATAGAAGAAGTCCGGATTGCAGCACATCGCCGAGATCTACACACGAAGAATATCTCAGCTCAAAAATTTAATAAAAGGATAAAACCAAGATCCTTTGAAAAGGATGATCTCGTACTACGACGTGCGGACATCGGCAACAAAAATGCCCGAGATGGGAAGTTAGCACCCAATTGGGAAGGACCATATCGGGTCACCCAAAACTTGGGGCAAGGAGCCTACGTTTTAGAAACTTTGGAAGGCAAGGAGGTCAAACGCACATGGAATGCCGACAAACTAAAGAGATACTATAGTTGAAACCCACGTATCCCCCGGCAATTAGCCCGAGATCGTGGAAGTTTTCTTATTCCATTTCCTGACAATAGGCCCGAAATTATTATTTTCACGTAAATCATGATCTTTATATTCATAAGTTTCTCATTGGTTAAATAAGCCGAGGAATACAAACTTGGCATAAATTTTCCATTGATACTACGAATTTCAATATATTCAAGTGTTTCTCATTGGTTATGTAAGCCGAGGAATACAAACCCGGCATAAACTTTCCATTGACACCACGAATTTTCCATGTATTCACGAGTTTCTCATTGGTTAAATAAGCCGAGGAATATAAACCCGGTATAAATTTTCCATTGATACCACGAATTTTAATAATCTTCGAAGAATAAATAAAATCCTATTAAGGATATACATTGTGCACAATTTTGAGAGCCTAGTCGCTATTATGTATTAATTCGGTCTTGATCAAACCGACGTATTTAATCACGGATAAATCATCGAGTACATCGAAAGAATTATATCCTTAAATTATTACGAAATACATCAAATAGTTGCTAGGACAGGAACTCGGTTCCAAAAACAACATTCGAACTAACGTTTCGAGTAAAACACTTGGCCGTTGGAGCCAAAGAAATATCCGATTAAATAAATCAGGCAAACAATGAAACCGAGATGCGATCTATCAAATAAATTGTTCAGAGTACGAAATAAATTGTTCAGAGTACGGAAGGAAGAAGCAGAAATCAGAAGCAGAAATTAAAAATTGTTCCAAGTGTTAAGGTGTTACAAAGAAAACCGGCATCCCGGCCCTTCAAGAATCACCCTGGTCAGCATCCTCGTTAGGTAAGTTGGTCGTGCTCGGCTCTTCTTCGCTATCCGAGATAGTTAATAGTTTATCACCGCCGACATAAGATTTAAAGTGCATACCTGAGGTGTTCAAATTAAGACCAGGCTTCAGGAAACGAATTTCTTCCAAGGCATTGTTAAAAGAAGCCTCAGTGGACTGACGTAATTGTGACCTAACAAAGATAAGCTCGTCCAGTGCTTCATCCAACTCTTTGGCCTTCTTGGCTTCAAGAGCAATTAATTTATTACACCGAACGAGAGCAGTTTCGACTTTTTCATGACAAGAAAGCTCAAACTTCACTCGGCAGGATTCAGCTTCAGCTTGAAAAGCCTTGAACTCAGCCCGAGAGGTCTCAAGATCAGATATCACCTTGGCCAAAGACTCTTGAGCTTCCTTTGTAGCAGTTCGGGAGGTTTCTAAATCGGTTCGAAGAATTTCTAATTCCTTGACCGAAGCCTCTAAGGCAGCCGTCTTCACGTTGGCTTGGTCAAGCTTTTGTTGAAGTTGTAAATTGTCCTTCCGGGAAGCTTCAAGGTCAGCATTTACTCGACAAGCTTTCTTGTTCAAAGTAAAAAACTCTCGACCAAGGTACCACTCTTCAGAGATGCTAACTCGATCGTACTTAATTCCTTCATTTCTGCCGCATTGAAAGGGATCAGTTCAGAATATCTTCTCGGTGCCCGGGCAACCTTAAAGAATTCTTGCGTGACACCCTTGTCCCAAAGAGTTTGGGGTGCCATCTCAACAAGTTCCTCAGCAACGTTGGGAAGTGGAATAGAAACATCGACAGTCTGAGGTTCTGATACCTCGACAGCAGGGGCTTCAGGAACCACATTGACCGGAGATGTTTCAAGATCAACAACCGACATCTCGGGCGCAGGAAGAGTTGGAGCAGAAGCGTCCAAGGCAGCCGTCACCTTGGGAACATCAACCTCGACTGACTTGGCTTTATCTTTCCCACCTATAACCTTTCGTTTCTTACGTGAATGAAAGGCTACGAGGTGGTCGGGCCTCCGGATGGGAGCAGGGTCCATGTCAACAGCTACAAAAATATTTATAAGCAAGGTTAGACAAGAGATGATAATTATTCATATAATATTCAAAGGAAATCCAAACTAACCACGCTGGATATAATAAGTTATCGAAGGAAGTTTCTTTGATTCTTTGAGAGACATTATACGAGCCGCAGAAGACAAATCAGAATCTGACATCTGGGCCTCGTCGGTTCGGTAATAAGAAGGAGGAAAATCATAATGGACAGAAGACCAATAAGGAGGAAATTTCTAGCTAAATGGATCAGAGTTGTGAAGAAAAAAGGAGCGATGGCCTGGATCAGCAATGACTTTAAAAAACTTATTTTTAAAGCCCTTGAATGATTCGGCGAATAAAGAAAAAAGCCGACGGTCAGCATGACCTCGGTCATTACGACCTCGGAAGGAGACCCATCCTTTCCTGTTGGCAGGTTCCTTACCAGATCGGCTAATTTGAACGGCGAAAAAATAAAAGAACAAAGGATGGGAGCACTGTATTTCTAGTTCTTGGCATAAAAACTCAAAAGCCTGCAGAAACGCCCAACTATTAGGGTGAAGTTGAGAAGGGGCAACGCGTAGATAATCTAACACTTGCATTTGAAACTCAGTAAGAGGGAACCGAACTCCTAAACGGGTGATTACATCTTTATGAAAGAAAAAGAAATCAAGACCATTCCCCTCACGAGAAGAGCAAATGGGCTCGTCCGGACGGGGAGCACAAATTGTAAAACCCTCTTGAATTCCGATAGGAATATGGGCAATACTTTCGGAATCTAAGACCGAGGTAGTACGTAACACCTCGTGGGTCACCAGGGATACTTATTGGCCAAAGTAAGAGGAGTAGCTTGAGACTGAGATCCGGCCGAGGATTCCTCAACAGCTTCCAACGGAGACGAGTTCATGATTACCTAGGAAAATAAAAAGGAAAGAATGGTAATTAGTAAAATACTTGGGAAACTGGTCATGTGAGAACTAATGTTTGATGAAGATTGGACCAACACAGGGGCATTGGTAGAGATCGGCACCTCGGTCCTTAAATTTGGTCTACTGGAAATCAAAGTATTGGTTTTTTGAGGAGGTTTGGGGACAACAATAGGGTTATGCCGGCAATTGTCAAGAACAACATCAGCCTGATGATTATGATCAATGCTAGCGAAATAGAAAAAATCATCAAGACATTTCGAACAAGGTTCAAATCGGGTTTCAAAATGTTGTGCAGACACATTATCCTCTTTAGAAACACCTAAAGGAATATTGTTTGGAGAGATGGGAATCTGAGCAGAAGTCCTAGGTTCAGTATGGAATATGCTAGGCGTTAACCCTAATCTAGAAGGATTAAGAGGTTTAGGAGTGTTGGTTCTAGAACTACTAGAACCACATGGATTTCGCAGAATGGTTTTTTCCTTCTCCTCATCAGGAATAGGGAGACCGAAAAACCAAAATGCTGAACGTGCAGGAACAGTTCTGCGGATATGTGCTTCTTCTTCCGCAGAATAGTTCATGGAAGAAGAATATGAAGGCAAAGACACAAAGAAAGGAGAAAGGGAATGAAGAATCAAAAGAAACCGCAGACGAAAGAAATGTTCGTGCAAACTAAAATAGCATATAGAAATAATTGCAAAGAGACGAATGTGAAAGAAGAGAATCGAAAGTACTTGGATTAAAGGGAAGATTGTTGAAATGTCGAGCAAAGCAAAGAAGCAGGTTGCACAAAGGGAAGTTATGGGGTAAGGAAACAGATTGCGGAAATGACAGGCGAGAGAAGGAAATGAAGTGCTGAAGACAAATGGGTAAAATGTGTATAAGCCCTAAGAAAACCGCCAAAGATCAAAAGACGTTTCAAGTATTTGGATGTGAAAGAACGGGCAGGGGCAAAAACGTCATTATCAAGGCAAGAAATGATTACAGCGTAAAAAGAAATAACCGCATTAAATGAACGGGACATGCGTCATTTATAAAAAAGGAGGCGTTTCATTTTTCGATGGTTATAATTACTTTAAGCTGCTACTGAAGAGACAAGAGACAGCTCGGCACGGACTGGAAACGTGTCAAACAAGTTGAGGTCTGATCTCGGCAAGGGACGAGCATGAAAAATTTATCTCGACAACAAATAGCTCGGTAATAGATTGAAACGCTTTTCACAAGTTTCTTGAAGCCGAGCTACTTATGCTGGCTTGGGGCAGCAATAATTACCTACGACGGTATGGAGACCTTGGATTTAATATAGCTCGGACCTATCCATTTGATACATCCCAGTCATCCAGAGTGCTAGTTAACCGGGTTGTGGGGCATCTGTTACGGATAGGCCCATTCAAATATTTAAACTCTGCAACCACCAAAAGATAGAAGATATAACAAAAGATATAATCACAACTACTGCCATTATTTAGATAATCTGAATATCTTAATAAAAGATAATGGGCCTCAATAATATCTTCCCAGGATCCAGGTATCATTCTATAAATAAAGCATCATTCATGGTGAAAGGTACACAACAATCCTAACTCTCTCTTTTCCATTCACACTGCACACACAGCACACCACTTGTGTTGTTTCCGGCAGTGATCATCTTCCTGGGGGTGCTTCATCTCCATAGGCATCTTCAGAGAGGGAGAATTTGATCCCATAGCAAATCCCAGTAAACCTTGCTGGATATATTCTGTTTCTCACGAGCAGAACTGGATTATTAGAAAATTATAAGGGTATAAAATCATCGTTTTGCTCATCTATAAGTTGTTCTCTAATAAACAAATAGGCCTTCCTTAACTTATTGTTACACAAAATGGTGTCTGAAAAATAGAAGAAAAATAGAATTTAAGAATCATAAAATATAGAACACATGAATCTCAACAAATGTAGAACAAATACTGATGACTTTCATTCTCAAACATCTGTTCTGATTGAAAAATCAAATCATGACTGAAATAAAAACTAATAAAAGGAATCTATTTTTAATGGGGAAAAAAAAGTGTAGAATGAAGAATGAAGGTTGATGAAAAAAAAAGCCCTGCGCTGTCAAAAATAATTATCAGAAAAGTATTAGCTTTACTTACCTATAGCGAAGGGATTCTCAAACTACATTTTAATGGTTCACATGCTTCTTTGTCTTTGAGAAAGAAAACGTAGAGTGAAGGTTGATGGAAAAAAAAAACTATCAGTGTTATAATTTATATATTGTCAAAATCAGAATTAAATTCATTCAATTGTACAATTTTAAAGTGTATCGTTATCATAGTGTTAAAGCGTGAAAATTATACTTATTCCTCCAAAAGAATATATTTTTATAGCCAATTTATTCATTTTGAATAGTTCTATTAACAAATAAATGTTTAAAGATGAGACATAGAAGTCATTCTCGATTGTAAGTTTCGTTTTAATCAAACAAGTAAGTTGATAGTTTTTAGCTTATCAAATAATTGTCTCATACTTAATACATATAATAATACTAATTTCGATAAAGATATTTATAGATAATTATAGTCATATCGTATAATGGTTTGTAAGATAATTTTTAAGTAGATTTTATGATAATGTTCTCGATTGAAAAGTCAATTTTGATAATTATTATACTTCGATAGTATTTTCAATAGTAACCAGACATAGAGATTTAAAAAGTAAAAGTTTTAAGAATAAATGAAGATTGAAAAAAGTAAAGGTTTAGAAAGATGTATTAAAGTAAAGATACATAGTTTCATAAGATGTGAGAATGAATACATACACGATAACATTCCAAATAAGTAGCTAATTTTGATGTAAAGTATTGTCGGTATTTAAGGAGTTAAGTAATACAATTCAATTTATCAAAAATTGGCAATAAGATGTCTTATTTATATACTTCTTATTCTAATGGTCGAATTTTATGATTTCGATATAGAGAACAATATTTCTAAATACACATATCTAATGTTATTTGATATCTTCGTGTAATTTCTTTATAATCGCTTCCACCAATATTTTGAAATTTGAAATAACCTTACTCCTGAGTGCCTTTAAGTTTCACGCGCGCTTTGATAAAATTGTCGAAACATGAATCTCTATCTAAATGAATTAGGTATATTCAACTTTTCAAACATTTTCATTTATGTTGACTCTAATAATAATTTACGGTATTTATATTGAAAAAATGTTAATAAATATAATTTAAAATGTACAAAAAGTATAGATAGTGATAATAAAATTCACATTAGAATTTATTTACGACAAAAATGTAATTGCTCTTATCTATTTATTTATTTATATGAAAAACAAATAAATTAGAACTTATTTATAATTAAAGAATTATTAATTTCTCATCAATTTAATTTTAATAGCTGGGAGTACGAAATACATGCGATTGATTTAAAATACTGATTAAATATTTTGGAATCACGTATAAACGTGAGATTTAAATATTATAACTTATGTGATTTATTGTAAATATCCTTACAAAATTTTAATGTGCAAAGAGGTCATGTGATGGATTAAATCACGTATAACCAAAATTTATTTTGAAATTATTTCGACAATTGATTGAATGTCACGTAAATTAATTTCGGAAGAATTTTTTTGTTTACAGGATTTTGGAATCAGTTGATATATCTATAAATTTATTGCAATCAAACTAATTGACATAAATAAAATCAATTAAAATGATACAGTTTGACGCAAATAAAGTATGAAATTTTGTTGCAAATATATTATTTAATGGATCATAAATGTTTTAATTTGAATTTGAATTTAATTTGATTTGTAACCAAACATGAAACATCAAATGATAACATGTGTTATCCACTCCTTAAGAAGCAATCATGTTTCGTCATGTGTTATTTGAATCAGTTTTATGATTCTCAAATTAAATATTATGGATATATTAATTAATTAGTCTCTAGCCCACTTAGTTGAGTGACACTCATGATCTCTTATCAAGAAAAAAATATAATATGAACATATGATCTCAAATATTATAAATATATTAATCAATTAGTCTCTAACCCACTTAGTTTAACATCATCAACTAATATAACCATATGAGATATTGAAAACACAATTTACTAAAAAAATTACATGTGGTTGTCTTTTTTTTATGACATGACAAGTTACTGGACTAATAACGTAATTGATTAATTGATTACATCATCAATTAGCGTTATTACTCGATAACAAGAACTAAAACTATTGATAGAAGAAAATTATAGGGACCAAATATATTACAAAAAGTTGTTTAAGGATTACAAATGAAATTTACAAAAAGTTTAAAAACCAAAAAAATTAATTAGCCCAATAGTTTATAATATTTTTGCAAAAGAAAAATATCACAAGCTTTTACAAAAATAAAGTGCCATGACAAAAGTAATCCAAAATATTTAAGCTTCTATCGTCATACCCTACATCTATGAGGAAAAATCATGCATTTTTCCTTCAATTTAAACTTATTTTAGATAATCGTCTTCATCAATCCAATCAAGGAAGCCTTTTACTTTAAGAAAATGTGAGTAAAAATTTTCTTTTTTATTTATTTATTACATACTAAGTCGTGGTAGAAGATAAATTGTTCGGGTAAAAACAAATGCATCTTTCGAAATACTTTACGAGTGCAAAATGTCATTTTCAGATATAACCATACACCATTTTTAGACGGAAAAAAAGAAGACAAATGAAACAACTTTAAACTGCATAAATATGCACAAAGAGTGCATAAATACATAAAGGTATTGAGTTTTGAAAGCAGTAAATACATTGGAATGCATGAGTGAGTCAAAACGCATATCATGGAAATTGATGACTGAACATACAAGTAAAAGACTGAAGCTTAGGCCTACCCAGAACAAATACATATAGAAGTAAAGGTCCTAGACTTAGAGGCTGGAGCAGCAATCATCTCTAACACCCAACCCGGTGTGGAAACTACATCCAAGCATAAGTCAGCAGGCGTCCGCGCATAATTGGGATACCTAAGGAATATCCATGCCTCTGATCATGTTGGGTATCTGTTGCCTCCAAGTGTACTCATCCTCGAGATAGGGTGTTCACTATCTACCTGTCTATGATCCTAAAACAAAAATGTAAGGGGTGAGTCTTTTCGCTTCATCAATCAAAACACAAAAAATCGTAACACAAGGCTAAAAACCATTGTGTCGTGGTTATCTACTGGGTCTCAAATGCATCTTAAGGCATCACACCTCACTATCTCAACATGCATAACACACTGGCCAACTCAATGGTTTTACAACATTTTAGTTTGGATGATTGTCAAGAGTACACCCTATGCCATGGTATGTTTGAAAACATGACCACAAACTTAGCGTCATATCCCTAAGAAACAAAAAGTCAACTAAGCATACCTCAAGTAGTGATGTAATATTTGTTATTACTAATTAGAATCTAATCCAAAAAATGTATATTAATTAATAGATATAGTAATAATAATATTTCTGTGAAATTTTTTTATAATTGTCAGTTTCTTGGTTAACTATGTTTTGTGTATTATTAGAAGTCTTATTTATCTATCTATATATCTAAGTATTAAAAGTAATTATTATTAAGATTATATTAAATATACTTGTTATAAAATTTAATGATGTTTATTTATTATTATATTTAATAAGTTTGTTCTTATTCTTTATTGTGAGAATAAGATCATTGTCAATTTAATTGTTGTTGTGCTTGTGAGATCAAAAAGTCTTTCAAAATTTATAATAAAAATTTAATATGAATTATAAATACACCTGTTTCTTTCTTATATGTAAAACTAATAAATAATTTTATAAAATTAATTGTTTATTAAATATTTATATGTTAGAAGTTAAATATTTAAGTAATTAATTTAGTGTTTGGTTGATCTACACTTAGTTGTATTTCAGATGAAATTTTTAAAAATTGGTGTAGGTCACACACTTCTACACTTTACTTTAATTCAAATATTTTATCTCAATTCATTTCACACCTCTTTCATTCCTTCAAACCAAGCTAACCTAAAGAATATAAAAAAAAGTCCAGCCCCTCTTCCATCATATCTTGGATCCATCCTTAACCCTAGATACCACTCTGTAAATCATTCTAACTCTGAAGACTTACTCCTCAACACACTCCTCACTGAGTGTTTACTTTATTATCATTGTGGGGTCTAGCTGCACAGATACAAAACATCGTCGAAAGGCAAACCAAGTCCAAGAATCATTATTAGACATCATAACAAAACAAGGATCTCATCCACACCTCATGTTGTAAAATTGTCAATCGATTGTTGTCTAGCGAGCTCTCACAACATGCATCATGACCCTCCCTCCCCGCACGACTCTCTTGAAGAAAATCACTGCATTCCACTATGAGTTTGCATATGCTTACACGTCTCTCAAGCGCATTACTCTCTCGAAGAAAACATTCTAGTTGCATGGGTAGTCGTGTACAAGTCCCTACGATCTAACACAAAACATTACAGTAGTTCGAGATGCATAATGTCCACTACAATGGGTTCTAATCAACATCGGGACTTGTACCTGTGTCTATGCATACATTACACAAAGGTACACGTCTTTCAAGATGTGCCTACTAGAACAAGGTCCTAGTAGACACCAGGACTCGTGTCTGAGTCCCTATAACTACCACACATAGGGTCTACACATAAACCATTTGTAAGTCAATCGGGTCA
This sequence comes from Glycine latifolia, assembly GCA_013407115.1. NCBI lineage: Eukaryota > Viridiplantae > Streptophyta > Magnoliopsida > Fabales > Fabaceae > Glycine > Glycine latifolia. The sequence continues at coordinate 9,280,634 of CM023948.1, read as the reverse complement.
CACACAAAACATGCAACAAATTCCCAAGGTCACACCTCCCAGTCTAAAAAAAAAACAACACATTCCACAGTTATAATTGCTCGGGATTCACACTTCCTGGGTCTTTTAATGATAAAGAAACAAACTGCAAACAATTTTATCAAAATTAACACATCAAACATAACACTTTAGCTTTTAGAAAACAGGTAGACTCAAGCCTCTCTAAAACTTTGCAAACAATTTTATCATTGTATACTTTTTACACAACATTAAATAAAATATTCTTATCTTTCAAATAAAGTAAAATACTTCATTAGCAAAAATATACAAAAAACATAAAAAAATCTACAAGTCAACAAGACACTGAGGCACTTCAATTTTGACATAGTTCAAATATTTGAACATTTCTACCTCTTCCCAAACCCAAAATGACTTCTATTTTTTACAATGTGAATCTAACATAACCCTCTTTTCATCAAGGTAAAAATTATATTAAAATTTGTCCTATTTCGTTCCCAGTAAAATTTCATTTCTAACACTTTTTCCATACTTCAAAATTGTCTTTCCTACAACAACTATGTTTTTCTTTTGCCATTAGAAAATGAAGATAAAATCTATAATTTTTCTAAATTACATGGTTGAAAATAAATATCTTTCTAGTTTAATAAAATGTAACCCTCTTATTAAGGTGAGAACTACAAAAGCCAAAGTTACAGAAAACCACACACTCCTAAACACGCATTGCGCAAGATAGTCACCTTGCATGTAACAGATGGGCCTCCAAATAACCTTATCTCTCAAAGGCTTCAACACGAAGGTTGTTGAAAATTGTGTCTGGAGTAAAAAAAAACAAATTTCATGAAAATTTAAGGGTAGATTTCATTCTAGGCTCGAAATGCCAAAACTGGTCTGGAGAACAGAGTCTTACAGCCAACCTCTTCCTTCTCATAGCTCAAATTCGAAAATTCAAACTTTCATTATAAATTGTAAGAAAAATTGGACAAAGTTTTCTTCATATAAGGATCTCTTACAAGGCACTAAAATAAACAAAAATATGGGAATAAGACAAACATGCAAGTGAAAAGTTCTTAGCTTTGCAAAACAATTGAGAAAATCCTTTAAAAACCCAATATTTTGTGCATGCAATGCAATTGAGGATCATTACACCATGGTTGCCTCCTCCCAAAGGCAACCATGGGGTTGAGTTCATAAAAAAGAACCCCTTTACCACAGATTTTAGTGCTACACGAAAATTAGAAGAAGAGGTGATGAAGAGGATGCAAGCTTCAAAGCCTTGCAAACACAACACAAAGCTAGGGCATAAATTTTGGAGTGGCTCTTCCTCCTTAGTGACTCAGGAATTTGTGTGTTTGAGGGGAGGAGATGAGTGTTCTTGGTTCACTTGAGGGTCAACTGAAGTATTTTTGGCGAGAGAGAGAACCTAACTTTTTCACTAAGTTGAGGGAAAATGAGTGGATAATGAGTGTGACAAGAAATTATATGTTAGTCCAGGACCACCATGTCAGTTATGTTTCAGGCCAATGGCAACATGAAACATGGGAAGGTAAGATAGTCATTTCATGACAACTATTAAGTTTGTCTACTTGCTCCAGAAAAGCTTGTCAGTTGAGTGGGCCCCACTTCAATGGTCTTCTTTGGAGCTTTAAGACATTTTTTAAGATCATCTTGAAGAAAAGTTGAAGCATTTCAGTGACAAAAACTTCTTGTTAATCTCTGTGTGAGAAATCTATATTTTCGACTTCAACCCTCTTTGTTGAGAGTGACCCACTTCTATAAAGAGCTTGTAATCTATAATAGATCCTAGATAGAAGTGGGACATTGTAATTTCCCTAGTGGAAACCGTCTGTGGGGAGAAAATTTGTATGTGCAATCCAAAACAAAGAAACCTTTTTGTTGTTTGAAAGTCCAGCAATAGTTGACTGTTGAAATCCAATGGTGTTGTTGGTCTAGTTGAAAGTCTAGTAGGAGCACTAATAAGTTATTGAAATCCAGTGGTTGTTGGTCCAACAGTGGCTGGTTGTATTAGTGAAATCTCATCTTGAAGGATGAGAACTAGACATAACCCAAGGTTGGAGTGAACTAATATGAAAATCATTGTGTGCACTCTTCTCTTTCCCTCTTTTTTCACTTATTTTGAACAAATTTGTTTTCTAGTTTTGTTAATCTTTAAAACAAACAAACCTTTCACAAATACACATAAAAATGAACTTAGTTTATCAAAGTCTTTTCAAACAAACAACCTTTTTGAAACAAGAGCTCTTAACTATGAAAGAGCATTTTTTTTTCATAACTACTTGCATTCTCGTTCTGAGCTCAAAACAGTTCTTCTTTCTGAACTGTCTCATTCTGAACTTATATAAGAAACTTGTTTATTTTCAGAAAGGATTTAAAAAGTTTGTAAAAACCCTAATTCAACCCTCTTTCTGGTGGTATTTTTGTTACTTCAATTTTGTGGAGAAGGAGAATGGCACGAGGGAGGGGAAGGGGGGATTTGGGGTTGAATCGCATATTAGAAACAGAGATAAGGTTAGCGTTTTTCATTTTGAACACTTGTTTTGATAATGCACCGATGGCCAATTTTTCAATTCAATTTGAATGGAATGCATGAATACCCAAAATATATATATATATCTTGAAGGCTTTTTCTTTTTGAAGAAATATATCTTCAAGACTTGGACTTGCTGTTTTTTTTTTTGGATCTTGGACTTGCTTTAATTCCTCGTATAAAACATTGAATTTAAAGAATTCAATATTTATATAAATTTTTACTAGTAGACATTATTCCTTTTAACAAAGGGAAAGATTATCAATATATTTTCTAAACACATTTTTTTAAACATACTCATCATCATTAGTTATAATTTCTTGCAAAATAAAAAAAATTATATGATTATGATTTTTTTAAGAATATTGACAAACTAGATATATACCTGTGCATTGTGCAGATGTTATTTTTTTATTAGTATTTTAATCTGTGAATTGCACATGATAAATGTATTTATATAATCCAAATTTATAATAATAAATATTTTCAAATATAAAAATCACATTATTAACTAATAAATAAATATCTTTGAAATTTATTAATAAAGAACGAACAAAAATCTTATTATGAAAGGTCCTAATTAGCTTCAGGTATAAATCTCTTCGGGTAGTGAGAAGACTATAAACTATGAATTAATAATTCTACAAATAATGTGATGTTATGAGAGCGAAGTGTACTTAATGCTTAATCAAAGAAATTAAAATTAGAATTAAAAAAGGATGCATAAGCAGTTTTATTGGCATGGCAACATTATGTTAGTAGAATAGCTCGTATCATTGCGATAGTGGAGCTTTTGGTTTAAGCCTCTATAATAATTGGACTTATGTATTTCTCTTCTATACTATATAATATATGTGTTTCCTTTCCAAGGATGGTGTTTTTTTCCTCTCTCCATAAACAAATGTTATAGTTAATGAGTGGTTAGTGGGACAAGTGGATGATGATAATGAAGATAGGGGGAATGAGTTGGTTTTTGCTGACGATACCATACTTAATTGGTCTACTGTTTATGAAGCTTCAGGAGTTGGAGAGCCAAGAATGTATACATGGAGAAAAACGAGCAAAAAAAGAAAAGTGCCATCAAGTGGGGTATTATTATTGGAGCTGCCCAACAAGTTTCCAAGAAAGGTCCAAGTCCAGGTGCAACTTCAACCTCAAGAGGAAGAGGGAAAGTCAAAGAGGTTCAAGTTGATGAAGAAACAGAATTTGAGAGCTCTAAGTCTGAGGAAAGAGAAGAATTATTTAACTTTGAAGACTCTGAGGTAGAAGAGGAGGAGGGACATGCCCCACTAGATAAGAATGAAATCAATTATGTTGGGATTGAGGAAGAGCCAGAGGATTAGAAATTCAGGACATTAATATTTTGGTTTGCATTGAATTATGTTTTTTTTTAATCATTTTGTTGTTGTATCAGAAGTCTTGAACTAGGTGTTTTATGGAACTTGGAAGCTTGCTGATATTTGAATTTGAAGTTTCGAACTTTCATTGCTAATTTTATGATTGTTTTCTTATTGTACGAAGTAGAACAGATTGATCATTTTATTTTCTGTTATATTATCTACTGTTTTTAGTATTTATATGCTTTTTTTGGTATTATATTTATTTGCTGCCTTTTCTTTTTTTATTTACTGTTATCTACTGTTTTTTTAGTCTCTCTCTCTCTCTCTCTCTCTCTCTCTCTCTCTCTCTCTCTCTCTCTCTCTCTCTCTCTCTCTCTCTCTATATATATATATATATATATATAGAGAGAGAGAGAGAGAGAGAGAGAGAGAGAGAGAGGGAGAGAGAAAATTTAATGTCTATGCATTGACAGTGTAAAATAATTTTACACCATCAACCAATCACAGATCATCGTTTGAATTACTTTAAGATAATTATTTTAAAAGTCAACAAA
>CM023948.1:9211467-9269752 GCA_013407115.1 Glycine latifolia | reverse complement strand
ACTTGTGTCACCCGGTATTGGATTGTTTGGTTAGAATTGGACATGATAGGTCACCATGCTTGTGAATTGGACTTGTGCACCCGGTTGAAGATTGTTTGGTTACAATTGGACTTGATTGGTCAATAAGCCTTTGAATGAAACTGGTTGAACCCTATATGGGATTGTTTGGTTAGAATTGGACATAATAGGTCACCATGCCTGTGAATCATACTTGTTGAACCCGATATGGGAAGCTTTTCTTACAATTTTAATTAAACTATGTATGTGATTTAGTCTTAAGTCATAATCTAACATATAAACAAATGTTGTACAGATTATGGTTAGGACTAGAGGAGGAATGCATAGGCCTGTTGGTGGAGCGGCTGAGCGGCGTAGACCGACAGCATCCGCTCATCGAGAAAGGGCGGGTGTTAGTGTTCCTTAGGATCCTCCACTTGACGATGCTCTAGTTGAGGAACCACATGTGCATGTTGATGTACCTACGACGGAGGATGTAGGTACTGAAGGTTTTCCAGGAGGTCCAGAAGACTGTTCAGTCTTGACTGATTACGTCGACCATGTGGCCCTGAAAGTTTGGTCAGGAGAGGTATTTCTAAAACAATGACATCTGGTTTAGGATAAAATGTGAAAGTTTTTTTGTCATTGTAATTTTGTGTTCATGTATTTATTGCAGGAATGTGCAGAGCTGAAGTTGGCTTCCCATGGACATAGGGTGACTAAATTCGGGAAGCTAGCTCCGCAGGTTGAAGGCTTAGTGGCTGCTACTAGCCTTAGTCTGTTGATTCGTTACTCAGTGGAGACTGAGATCGAGGATTGTTGTCTGCTTTTGTAGAAAGATGGCACGCTGAGACATCCAGTTTTCATCTGTCAGTCAATGAATTGACGATTACGTTGGATGATGTTGCCTCCCTTCTGCATATCCCTGTCATGGGAGTGTTCCACTGCTACGACCAGATTGATATCGAAGAGGCTATCACATTGTTGGTCGAGCTGCTAGAAGTCAGTGTTGATGAGGCTGAAGCGGAGACGACACAGTGCCACGGCGCATATGTGCGATTGTCCTGGCTTCGAGAGTTGTATTTTAGTATGTGTGACTCTAGCTAGTGGATAGTTGCAGCGAGGGCATATCTGTTGCATCTTGTTGGTTGCACTTTGTTTGCCAACAAGAGTACGACACATATAGGTGTTCAGTTCTTACAACCTTTTCACGACCTCGATGAAGCTGGGGGATTTGCTTGGGGAGCTGGTGCTTTGGTGCATATGTATGAGAATTTGGGTTATGAATCAAAACACCACGAAAAGCATCTAGCTGGATACATTACTTTATTACAGGTAATCTTGTGTGTGTGTGTTAATCAAAGTTGTTATGTTTTTAACTATTTCTGACTTTAATCATTTCAACATGTAGTGCTAGATATACGAGCATTTTCCCACTGTAGGCAACGGGATGGCAGAGGATACGTATGAAGAGACCCAGCCGCGTGTCTGTCGCTGGAAGAGTGCGAAGGCGTTACCGTTGTCGACTTATCGTGCTCGCATTGACCGGTTGAGGCCTGATGACATTTGCTGGACAACATATGATGACCAGCGTGCCCTTAGGGAGTTTGAGCCGATTAGTTTATTTTCTGGATTCATTAGATGGGGTCCTCACATCGTTAGGTACTTGCAAGACAGGGTAGTTAAGTAGTTTGGCCAGATTCAGCACATTCCAGAGCTGCCTATGTCAGAAGTCCCCTCCACAGACGATGTTGATGAGCGATGGGTCCACTTCGCAGAGTACCTTATATCGACCGGTGACTTGGTACATTATCCAAGTCACTGTGTTCCTGGATATTTGGAGTGGTTCTTTCGGATCTCACACCCATTTCTGACTCCGACGCAGTATGCTCAGGCCCGTTCACATGTTCCATCTGAGCCCGCTATTGATCCAGCTCCTCCCCCATCAGCAGATGTTCAGCCCCCTTCAGCTGATGGGCATTCTCGTTGACCTTTCGTGCTTTGTCATCTTCTTCTTTGGAGCACCTTTAGCTTTGACCTTATCAGGGGGAGGGCACATGGAATTTAAATTAGGGTACGCAATTTCTTTAAGCTTACTCTTAAGAGTCATTTTGCCACACAAACCAAGCTTTTCAAAACGATTGGATATGGCTTCAATCTCTTCAGTTATGGTAACTTCAAATTCATGCATACCTTGACTTGTTGCAAAGCTTAATCTCCGCCAACAAAAAATGAACGGTGTTAATTGGAATGCTCTGAAGCACAAACTTAGCTAGCTCACATGCACATGGCAAACCGTAAGCTGTTCTCAAAACACATCCACAACGCTTCGGGTTTTTTTTTTTTGCATAACGAACCCGCTCATACTCAGAAGCAATATGGTTTAACGTAACCCTGGACACCATGCCAACAAGTCTATTGTACAAAGTAAATTTAAAGGCATGCCCTACAACATGTGTGGTTTGCTCCAAAGATGCCTTAATTTCAGTATGGTGCAAGGTGATCATGTTGTTCATGGCATCCCAAACAGTGCACAAGTCTCCAATACTATTCTGCAGTAGGCGCTTTAAGGTCGAATGTGCAAACTCCACCCTGCAGTGTATCATATCATCAATTAATTTTAAATACAATAAACTTATGCAAATGTCAATGTAAGCAATGTCAAATAAAAAACTTACCTGTTTGTCGTTGTATCTCCAAAATGCATAACTTTGTTTGTCCATGCTGTCACAAATTTTTCTTTGTGGGGATTCAACCAAGTGTCCTTAACGTAATCAACAAACGTAGGCCACGGTGCACATGCAACATCAAACTTCATAAGATATTCATCATATTGCTTTTCAGTAGCACAGTCAACAAGACTTCCCCATGCTTGCATGACATGATCCCATGCATGACTTTGCCTAACATAAGTTTTACATTTTGCCTTCACATTCTTATTAATGTGAAACCGACACAATAAATTAGTTGAATCGGAAAAAACAGTTTTCACAGCAGTCATCAATGCTGAATCTCTATCAGTAACAATAATATGTGGGAAGAATTCACTTTTCAAAAAAATCTCTCTAAAGCATTCAAGGGCCCACACAACATTGTTGATGCGTTCAGCCTCTAAATAGGCAAATGCAGCTGAAAATGTCATCCTAGTTGGTGTGACACCAACAATGTCAAGCAAAGGAAGTTTGTACCTGTTTGTTTTGTAGGTACTATCTATGAGGAACACCATATGATATGCATTACTCAGCTGTACTGCATCTGGATGTGCCCAAAACAAGTCACGTACAACATTTTCATCCTTCCCTCGATGCCAATGAATATACATGTCGCGTTCAAGAAGTTTCATTAGTTGTTGCATTTCAGTATTATTGCCTCTTGTACGCGTTCGGTATGCATATCTTGCATTGTAAACTTGCTTCAAACTTGTTACATTATCGACATTGTGCTCCTTCAAAGTTAACAAAATATTTCTTGGTTTCACCATCGACCTTGTCATATCACCAACAATGATCTTCTCCTCCTTAGTTATTCGACCAGCATATGGGTGTCCACAGAATGACTTAGCCAAAACATGGTTATGATTGCCACATATTAGCTTCACCATCCACCCTTGTCCTCCCGGGATTGGTTTACCCCTCAGCTTAAAAGGACACTCACATTTTCTGGTGCTACTAGTTGAAGGTGTGAAACCTTTTTTCCATGCTCTATATTTTCCACTCCTTTCACAACCAATTAACACAAATGATGTTCTTCCTATTTTTCCAGTTTTTGTATCACTCCTCATTATGACCGCTACAAAATCATTTTCAAATGCAACCGTACGAGCCCATTTCAATATCGCATCACGCAATTCAAACACCTAAACAAATGGATAATTAATATTTAATATGCTAAACCTTGTCATATAACAACTTTAAATACATTCATATACAAATACTTACCTCATTTGTTTGGAACGCTACAAAACAATCAATTAAACAAGCATTATCCTCAAACGCATCGGGATCTACACCATTGTCTTCATTGAATTCAAACGCATCATCGTCTGTTCCAATGTCTTCATCCATATTAACTTCTTCTTACATTATACTGTCATAAATCCATTCATCGTTGTCCATCCTAACAAATAACAATTTAATTAAACATAATAAAACTCCATGTGGAAACCTATAAAAATACACACGCATAATAATAACATTTTTAGTAACATAAATAACAGTATAATACATAAATTTTAGCTATTTTCAACAAACCAGTTACCCAAGAAGCCCTTATAACCGATGCAGATGTTGGGCATGATGCTTAATAGAACGATTGAAATGGAACAAGAATACATGTTCACTGCACACCATCTTCCGTTATTTTTCATTTTATTAAGTTATGTTTTTTTCATGTTTGTCTCTCATGTGAATCAAAGTTATTCAAGGTGTTTTTTTTATTATTAGTATGTGCAACTACATGTGTTTATTATTAGTATGTGCAACTACATGTGTTTAACTACATGTTTTTTTTTTATTATTAGACGCTTATAATTAATTTGTCCTTGTTTATATTGTTTCATTTTATCTATTGTTATTTTTATACAACAATTAAATTTATTAACTTCATTTAATCAAATAATTTATCAAAACAAACTCAATCTTATTCAAATACATGTTCACAACAATTTTTACATTTTTAAAAGGCTATTATTCAGCAATTTGCAACCATACGGATTGCCTAATCCGTATGGCTTATATGGATTGAGTAATCCATCTAATCCATACGGATTAGGTAATCCGTATAACTCATACGGATTACCGAATTCGTACGAAACCAACGCACACCACTCACCTGTTTAAGCTTCGCCAACGCCTCTGCAACTCCGGCAACCACCAACAACGACCCGAAATGAAAGAAATGCCACCAAAAAACACCAATGTTATTGCAATGCACTTCAAGCGAACCAAAATCAACAACAACAATAACAACCATACACTTTTCAAATGTAGCTCAGCTCAACCAGCTCAACTAAAATAAGTGTCCAAAGCAGCAGGAGTATTTTCGGGTTTTTGAAAAATTAATGGTTTAATAGAATTTTTAAATGGTGTATGAAACACCACTCTTATGTTTTTGCGTAGTTATAACTTATAAAGCCCGTCTAGGAGCGAGCGGTAGGTCCAACCGGTCACACGAACCCGACTTACGGGGAACATTCAACTAAAATTTTGGAGGATTTTATATAAAAAAGATTTAATGTAATTTTTAGTTCATTATATTATATAATTGTTTATTTTAATAATTAAGTCTTAAAAATTTTATTTTAATGTTTTAAATTTTTTAAGTAACTTATTTTAATACATTATTTCTTTTTGTCTCAAGATTGTTACCTGAAATTTTTTTAAATCAGTAATTTAAAATAATAATGATTAAAAATTGTCATTATAATTATTTTATTTCAAAAATTATAAACCACCAAAAAAATTCATCTCCCCCCTTATTCAATATCTTCTTTAACATCATTAATAGAATGATACCTAGTACCTCAACATCATACAAGATTGATAATATTACACACAAATTTTCTTATCGCATCAAATGAGTCCCTGCACACATTATGTGTCATTCAAATTAATATCATCCCACCTCCCTATACTACTAAAGGACTTGTATGTTTATTATATGTCATACTTGAAGCAACATGAGTGACCTAGCAAGGTACGCAATAGCTTAGCATAGTTGGCATATTACCCAACGACTATATGCATGTAAACATCATTCCACGCAAGAACTCATCACATTTCCAGAACAATAAATATTCATCAATCATCAGAAAAATAAGCAATGGTAAAACCCTAAATCCTAAATCAAAAATTTTCTTCAGAGGTGAGGGATAACTCAACTATAAAAGCCATCACGACATAAATCGGAGCAACCACTACAGCATCAAATTTGTTCTTCCTTTTCTCTTCCTTCATTTCCTTATTTCTTTTCCACTCGCACGCTCACCTTTGGTGCGTCGCTAACGACCCCAAACTTGGCCACCCAGATCTGCAAGCTCTATGTAACGCCTCATATGCATCTGGTTTCTTAACATTCAATTATGGTTGTTAAGCGCAGCAATTAATTAAAGATAATTAATTGGGAAGCAATAGTAAATATGATGTCATCATACGTCCACAGTAATACTATCTTTGCATTACGTATGGTAAACACCCATGAATTATACAACGTATTTACATATATTGTGCATCCTCCCCTCAGGGCCAGGTACAAAATCTATATAGACATAACAAAATACTGAACCAACATACTCTCAAAATGAAACAATATGCCTAAGGTTCACTCAAGACCCTATCCCGGCTCGGGCCTCCTATCCCGAAGAGCATCGGACTACATCCCTACTCGGGTCTCTTGTCTCAGGATCCGCCATCTGCTCGCTGATCATCGCCTGCAAAGACATATAATCCCCAACCGCGGTGAGAGACAATCTCAGTAAACTCAGGGTTCTTGGAAGCCTCTTCTCCCCCTGATTCACTTCCACGACACATAGCATCAAAATAGGCATTACATAATCTAGCCACCAGGCTCTCATAAGATACATCACATGTATATGACAACACAGGTGTCATCCCGTTGGGCGTTACCAACATCGAGAATGCAACACAGATATAGCAAGAGAAGATCATCCACTTAATGACACATTCTCTCAGGACTTTCCGCAGACGTATATGGCATTTCCAAGAGAAGATCATCCACTTAAGGGCACATTCTCTCAGGGTTTTTATATACATCAATTGACCACTTAGAGTTGTTCCACATTACTTTGGCTCTAAGGGAAGTCCATATTTAGTCTATTCTACTAGCCAGAGAATCTCATCAATCATTCAACATATCATCACAGTGTGCATCGTATACATGTTCTCAATTAGAAAGCAGTAACACACAATTTCAATATCACATGCATCATGACATACAATAACCATCACTCTCTCAGAGTATGGTGGAACACATTCAAGGGAAAAACTTCAAAGAACAAAGAGCTTACCTGCTCTAAGTGCTACACTAGCTCTCTCGGCCTCGTGGTCACAACCACCAATATCCTTTGCATCACACCCTACATAAAGGCACCCAAGCAATCAATAATGGTTCTTAATCGTTGCATGCAAGCAGTCTGTAACGGTTATCAACCGTTGCATGAAAAGAAACGTTATTCTTTTCAAAATGACCCAAGCATAATTCTAGCTCTAGCTCAAATGGGTAACTATACATCTCATAGGCAAATTCTTGAAATCTATAGCAACTTGAGTGTCTTACCTCTACAACGTCCAAGAAGGTTAGGGGACAGCTTCTCCAAGCTTAAATGTCCTTAAAAGACCTTCTTCCCCCTTAACGTCGAAACTCTGTGAGGTCTTGGAGAAACGATTTCTTCGTCTGGTGGTTTTCAGAAGAAACCAAGGTTGGAATCTAGCTATGAGGTGGTTCCTTTCAACTTTCCAGTTGCATGCAAAGGGTTTTGGTAAGGTTGAGTGGTTATGAAGTTTCTCTCGCTTGGAAATGGAGAAAATGGAGACGGGAAGAAGATGATAGTGTTTGCCTCGAAATGTAGAAAATGGGTTATTTAAATGACCCTGGCACGTGTGTCACGCGCCAATAGTGTCAGGTTCATGGTACTAATACAATCAAAAGTCTTGTTTGTTGTATTAAGCAAGTGCTGTCTGTTTTAATCTATTACAACGCTTCTGTAATTGATTACATAGTGTTGAGTCCGTCCTCGACACTTTATAAAAAATGCAAGGCTCCGCCCTTATCCAACCTTGTCCGGGGTCTACCTCGGCACTTTATAAAATCCAAGGCTCCACCCTTCTCCAGGTTCCTACCTCGGTACCTTATAAAATCCAAGGTTCCGCCCTTATACGGGTTCCTACCCCGGCACTTTATAAAATCCAAGGTTCCGCCCTTATTCGGGTTCCTACCTCGGCACCCTTTCCTCCACGTCAGCATTGCCCTATAAAGGCGCTATTTACTCTCCGAAGTGTCAACCCGGTCACACTAATCTGGGTTCCTTGCTAACACTCACTTAAGAAACGTGAACCTGGATCTACTATAGGATCGTTTTAATCAAAACTACCTCCTAAGCATAATATTATCATTATTTCTAAGTGCCAACCTGAACACCCAAATCCTTACACTCTACATCAAAGCAGCACATCTATCGCACCACCATCCTCACGGATTTGCAACATGCTTTGGACCCAAGAACAAAGATCCTTTAGGACAAACTTTGATATGGGAGAGTTTGGAGGTGTTGGGACTGTGAGTGTAAAGATTCTATGTCATGTTCAAAAATTGACTAATTTGAATAAGAGTATATTATGATTGAATCGAAAGCGATTTTTTGTAAGTGATGTTATGATTAAGTATTAACATTAGAATCAAGTACATATATATGGTTTAGTACGATTTGGAACTCAGTCAATTGCATGAACAAATGAGGATTTGATTACTAATTAGAAAGGAAGTTTACTCCATGTGTAATGTTCATTTGATCATCAAATTGGACAAAATTTGGGTTCAATTGATCAAAAAATTGAGCTAATCTAGTATCGGGTGAAAATTTGAATTGGCTATCTTGGTAGATACTCTTGCAAAGCATTAGGAAATACTAGTTGTTCGACCTATGCAATGCACGGGGTATTATTTAAGACAAATGTTAAATCAACATAAATAAATATAGGTAGAGTGTATCATTGAATATAACTATAGATTAAAAAAAGATAAAATATAAAGTTAACAAAATGCATAATAAATCCAAACCAATGTTTATTTAAATAAAAATAGAAATGCAAGTCATGTTTGATAATTAAAATAGGCAATATTCATATTCATCATAAAAAATATCAATTTTTCATTAATGAAGAACTTTAGCTTTTAGCTTCAAAGGGTTCCTTCTCACAATATCAAGTTAAATTAAGTTTTCTCTTTTGAGGTTGTTTGCACAACAAAACTTTTGTCAATTATTTCTTATATGAACTTTTGTGAAAAATTGTGAATCTGCAGTCTGCTCATATAGTTTAAGTGATGCATTATGAGTCTTTTTGGACTATTTTGTTTAACCAAAAAAACTCAGAATCTTGGCCATCATTATTCTAATGTTGACTCTGCATATCTTCATTATGATGCTCTTCAGGTAGCCTTGGATGAGTCTTCACTGTAAGGCCTTGCTGTTCAATATATTGTCAGGAACTAAGTAATTAGAGTAAAGCAGATTTCAACATTCTGATGGGCTTCAAGAATTCTTTTGAGTTCTCAGCACTGATAGTAATTTCCAGAACCTTTTTGAGCACCACATGGAATACCTTAGTATAAAAACATCTATACTTCTCAAAGTAATAAATATTGAAACACTTTAAGCATAATGTTAGCATCACTTAATTTCATCATCCTTTCAATTTGTTTTGTTAATGGTTTGTCATAATTAAAACCAGAGATGTGGATTCAACAAGGAATGCATAATGTCATTATAGGAAGTTAATCATAAACTTTAGCTTCAACATTAGGTTCAACAACATGTTTAGCTTTATGCCCAATAGGTTCAACAACAAGTTGATCTTCATGCAGTATCTTAAGAAGTTCAACAACAACTTGAGCTCATCTTCGCCCAACAAAATGTTGTCTAAACTACTTGATGACAAATTCATAAGTTGCAACATGTGTCAAGTAGCTAACTTTCTTAAAGCTCAAATCCATTACTCTTATGTTGAATTCCCCCCTATTTCGTTGTAATTTATTCCTTTTGGATCAACAAACCCGATTCTTGTGGAAATTTCCTTGTTGTAGCCTTCATAAAATGTCCATGGAGCTATTGCTTGGGACTTTGTAACAAATTATTAGAATGAGAATATATTAGAAGGTGTTCATGATAAAAAGTATTCATAATAAAAATTTAACATGTTTTTTTTTATAGAATAAATGCATTTATCATAGAAAGTTAAACAACAACCAACTCATTTTTTTGTAGAAGAATCCAAAATGAAGTCATATACAAAGAAAATGAATGTTTATACAAATTCATATTCAAATGATAAAACCCAAAAAACCAACAACTCAATCACCCCAAACGAGCCATTATTTATTTAGTCAATAGAAAGATATATTTTTTATAATAAAAAAAGATAAGATCATATTCCACGAAATTAGAAACTATAAAACTATAAAGAAAAATATACAACACAAAAAAGATAATATAGTCCTAAGAAATTAATGACTATAAATTTTTTTCTTAAAAAAAGACAAATAAATAAGCTATACAAAATCTTTAGCTATCTATCTATGTGTATATATATACACACAGAGAGAAAGAATATATCATAAGAAGCTATTTTATGAGAGTGAAAAGATTAAATCTAAATCATATAATCAAACATCAACGGTCAAAATTTAAAGTCATGTGATTACTTAAAAAGTTATGCAACTTTTTGACATTAAATTTCAATCCTCCATTTATGATTATACACTCCAGACTTAATCTTCTCACTCTCATATAAGATATTTCCTCTCATAAGGTATGTTCACTCTCTCTATATATAAGTAGAAGTGAGGGTAAATATATAATTTACATTTTCACACTTTTTTAAGGATAAAAGAGTATCTATTGAATAATCTATTTATATATATATAAAAGTAAAAATTAGGATAAATACATAATTTTACATTTTCCTTTATCTTATTTCAATTTATCTCTTGTAACTTCTTAATTATTTTTGTATCTATAAATAAGTTACTCCTATTGAAAATAATATACACAATTATCATTTTATCTAAAATCTTGTATCTTCTTTTTGTTCTCTGTAACACCCTGAAATTTCGAGTTGCTAAGTGGATGTTTGATGTGTGTTATGTTGCTTGATTATTTGGTTTATTTTGGTAATTACTGTTTGTTGTGTTTCTGTCTTGGTATGCGTGTTTGGTGATTGATATGTTAAGTCAACTTTGTTGGTCTGTGGTTGCTGTCCATGCACGCATAGTGGACATGTCCTGTCAGCGAGGTATATAGGCAGTGGAGTGGTGTTACAGAAGCTTATTTCTTCCTTTCTTCTCTTCTTCTTTGCGCCTTTCTCTCTTTTTCTCTAAGCTTACCCACACCCAGAAACCTTTCTTCCTCAACCCTTCTGTATCACTTTCCACCCCCAAGGACCACCGTAACTACCACAGAACCCCTCACGTCAAGAGGAACCTAGTGATCAGAGCAGAAGACAGCGAACACCTTTCTTGAGATTCAAAAGAGAACGGACATGCTCACACTTCGGAGGATAGAGTTCCAGCACCGCTAGCCCGTAGAACAAACTCCTGGTTAGGTAAGGGGAGTTTATTATATTGATAATAGCTTTAGATAACATAATTGGGGGTCAGGGAGTCCAACTATGAAGATGACTGCGTGTCCCTGGTGTGTGTTATTTTCCAAAAAAGCTATGTCTTTTAATGAACAGGATGTGTTATGTGTTTGATGGTTGGTGTTTTGTGTGAAGAGTCTGATGGTGTTCTTGTGAGGGAGTTGATGTTGTAAGAACTCTCTGTACATGTGTGTGAAGTTTCCATTTAATGCTGAAAAACTCCCTAAGACACTTTTTGGTAGTGTTTATGGAGGTGTCAGGTATCGAGTTGGGTATGCAGAGCTAAGCTCTCTACGTAGCATGCATACATACATGCAGGACGTGACTCTTGGTAGTCTTTTGTTGGCGGATGTCTATATACCGGGTTCTTTACCCGGGGTTGTTCCCCTAGAGCTGTTAAGCTCACTCTTTTCTTTAGATATACTGGGTTCCCTACCCGGGGTCTGTTATTCACCCTTTAGAGCTGTTGAACTCAAGTTCTTCTAAAAAGAGTCATCAAGTTCTCTAATTCGGATGAGCTCGTATCTTCTCGGGAAAAGAGCCGTTGAGTTCTCTAACTCGGATGAGCTCGTGCTCTTTTGGGAAAAGAGCTATCAGGTTCCTTACTCAGATGAGTTCGTGTCCTTTTCTTTAGAACGACAGGGTTCCTTTCCCCGAGTTCGTTCCTTTTCTCGAGATGTCGAACTTTCTTTCCTTTAGAGAGACTGGGTTTCTTTCCCACACCCGTTTCTTTCCTTAAAGCTGCTGATCTCGTTTCTTTCTTTGGAGCTACCAGGCTAGTGTTGTCTGTTTTTAATCGATTACAAATGCTTATGTAATCGATTGCATAATACTGAGTCTGTCTTTGGTGTCTTGTAAGTCTAAGGTCTGACCTTGACTGACCTTTACCGTCCTTGACTAACCTTATCCGACTTTGTCTGCCCTCATCCGACCTTGTTCGGATTCATACTTCAAAGCCAATATATCTAGGTGTCGACTCAGACACCTAATACTTTACACCAGCTCACTAGTTTATGGTAATTATATGTGCAACGATACCATGGGGGTGTATGACGGATCCTAGCCTGGACGGATTTGGTCCTGGCCGGGTTATGCATTGATGGTGTCCATGGTTATCGAATGCAAGTGGCTATACATAGATACCCACATGGGTGTATGACGGATCCTAGCCTGGACAAATTTGTTCCTGACCGGGTCATACATTGATGGTGTTGTGGTGATATGTTATGCATAGACACGTGAGATGCCGGGATCGGGTGGTTAACCTTGTGAGGACCACGGTCAATGCATCGATGAGCCCATGTGGGGCAGCCCGTGATTGGGGCAGTACGTAAAACTACATATGTACATGGGGGGTGCATGATGGATCCTAGCCTGGATGGATTTGGTCCTGGTCGGGTCATGCATTGATGGTACCCATGGGACATACTACATATGCATGATGGAAATGTATGCATGTACATGGGGGTGCATGACGGATCCTAGCTTGGACGGATTTGGTCCTGGTCGGGTCATGCATTGATGGTGCCCATGAGACATATTACATTTACAGGGCAGAAATAGGATGATTGTCTGTAGGGTACCGAGGTACTGGGAGGCCACTTTTGTTAGGAACTCCTTCTGACACTCGGGGTTGATCACCGCCGGAGGGGAGCGCCCTGTGCATGATAGAACGACCCTGACAAGTTACTGCATCATCGTGACCACAGAGGTGGACTATTTCCGGGATGGTACCACATTGCATGCTGAGAGATGAGTCATGAGCATGCATCATGTTAGACATTTTAAGTTGACTTGTGGAATGTTATTGAATGACTGCCTTTGTTGGTTGCGTGATGAAATGGTTGGATATTGTGGTGATATCATGATGCTTGATTGCCTTCCATAACTGCTGATATTTATTGCTTGTTACTTAAAATGATAAACTCACATTTGCTTTGTTGTGCTGTGTGGTTTGATACCTGTGATGATCACAAATCGTGTTCGTGTGAGCAGACAGACAGCAGTAGGTGACCGGGAAGATAACCTCTTTTGGTTGGAGCCGTCAAGTTGCCGGGATGACATGGATCAGACCCCGGCCATGCGTTGTGTTTTGATGATTTACTTTTCGCTGTATAATTTCGTGCTTCTTTTGAAATGCTGATACATTTTAGACATGATTAATTGTATTTACTAATGGAGTGTTTAAGAGTCAGTAATACATTAGCGACGAAGCAGGTCGTTATATTTTCTACTTCTTTCTATCTCTACTTTTTGCTTTAAGTTGTAATTTATTTAAGACGTTATCAACATGGTTGTCTTTCTGTCATGAGTCATCCACAATTGGTATTGTAACTTCCAAGAAAAAGTATTTTGCAAATTTTGATTGGAGAAAGTTGTTCTTGCAAATTCAAATTTCAATGTCAGATTTTTTTCCCTTTAATTTCATCATTCATTTTATGTGTTTGGTAGAATATTTGTATTCTATTTACGTAATTATGAATTTGATCATTTGAAAATCTTAAAGACATGTAGAAAAAAATTAGAATATTTTCTCACCAAAAGAAAGTAATGCAAAAGTGAAAGTAAAGGTATTTTTCTCAACATAAGTGAGACAATCATAGTGTGTGAATTTGTTTAATGGGATAACAAATTTATAATCCCCTAGCAATAGGTAGGGACCTCTCAATGGACTATTTACTGCATGATTGACCTAACTCATCACAAGGTCAATCTTATTTATAATCTCATTTAAAATAATTTGTAATCCATATATGATTATTATCATATATTTAATTGTCGAATGATAATACTAAAAAATCATGTATTAATTATTGATTCTTACTAATCCATAACAAATATTTTAACATTCTCCAACTTGGATACTTGCAACCAATAAAACGAATCATCAAGATTAGAACAAAATTTTCAATCATATATCAACAACAGTGTAAGAAATTTAAAATCTCTAATGACACAAAATAATATCTGATACGAATGCATATCATGTGCGTCAGATAGTCATATTTAACTTGAGAAAAAAGAACTTACAAAATAACATAATTTAATAGTCAAATATGGTAGAATGGTCAAAGAATATGAAAATGCTACAAAAGATATGTTACTAAGATAATATTACTTTATACATATCTCATGAAAGAGTTTTCTGACTTTCATTAACTCAAAACATCAAAAGATTTAACCAAGCACATGTAAGTTACAAAAAATTCTCAAAAGTTCAATAGTTAAGTCTTTGGTCAATGAATCTATAAAGTATTTTCTTTCAACACCATATCATATCACTTTAAGTCTGAAAAGTAATGAAGGTCATAACACAATTCACATGCATGTAAGTGCTTACGATAGCTCAATAACAAGAGTGATCACATATGAGTTAAATTAACAAAAACTTTTACAATATTTGACATTCAATTAATATGAGTTTCGCAAAATAAGTGTCTATGAAAACCCAAAGACAATTAGGAAGTTCATTAATTTCCTACTTGAGTGACATAGACACCTAACTTAAATAAAACAATACTCTAGATTAATATATCCACAAAATGTCAATAATGAGCACACGCTTAGATTATTGGTCCAAAGATAAATTTACAAGTATCTCAATTGTGCAAAG
Organism: Glycine latifolia; assembly: GCA_013407115.1. Classification (NCBI taxonomy): domain Eukaryota; kingdom Viridiplantae; phylum Streptophyta; class Magnoliopsida; order Fabales; family Fabaceae; genus Glycine; species Glycine latifolia. The sequence goes on along the minus strand of CM023948.1, from coordinate 9,254,773 downwards.
TTCTACTCAATAGGAATACTATCATTACAAGCACCTTGACAATATAGAAAATCATACTCAATGAAGTATTGAATTTACAATGCACTTATAAATTTCTACCAAACAAAATGTAAAGTTTTGGATAAAAGAGATGCAAGATAATTGCATGCCAAAAGACTAATTGTGCAATTTCCAACAAAATGACTTTGGTATCCGCGAAATATGTCTACTAAGATACAATTGATTTTATATACTCAACACAATAGAACAAGAATAAATAACATAGTCCTTTAGAGTATGTCATATGATCATTAAATGTGCACAAAAATATGACACTACAAATTTGATAAGCCTCAAGACATGGCACAAGGTTATATACTCCCACCAATCCTTAATATACCAAATTAGTATTAGAATTCTCGTTAGAGTCAACTAGTATTGAAATACTTTAATGATAGTGGGATCATAACTATGTAAGATAATAATTAATGTGAATAAAAAATCATTATTTTCTCTCTCAAAGAAATAGGTGTTAGAGAGAAGTATAGTAGTGTAGGATTAAAGAGAGAAGTGGTTAGAAATGAGAATATGAAACCCAACATATAATTCAATTATCAATTGCAAAGCTTTACAAAAAAATGTTTCATAACTAATTACATGTTAATCCTCAAAGAATATTAACCCTTAAAATGATCACATAAATAATGTTACCATGAGAGAGATATAAGATCCCTTAATATTTTAAAGCAGAGTATGAGATCATTTGTAAGTTCTAAATTACTCACTCAAAACATAAACTAAAATGCTAAAATTGTAAGAAATATTTCACACACTTGAGTGTAAGATTTGATTACACGTAACGAATAATAAGAGACTTATATTTAACAAATATTAAGGACATAGATTTATCTATATATCCAAAAATTAAAGCATATAGCTTTATCAAAATTGCAAAAATACCATCAATAAGGATACAAAATATGGTATGGGGAAATTATCTCTTCAAATTTGGGATTCCTATATTGTTCTTACAATAAAGTATCCACTATTAATATATGACAATAGAGAGTTATCAATTAAAACAATACCTATAAGAGATTAGCACAAAATCCTTAATGTAGGTCCTAACAATAAAGTTATCACAATCAATCAATAAAATGGTTACAAATAGTATGTGACAAGAAAATCATTTTATCAAGACAACTATATTTGGTTGCTCATGTATGATTAATTGGACATTTGAGGTAGAGATCTTCTATCAACATAATTTCTTTTATAGGACATTAATTTCAATATGTAAGATTCTCCCATTTGAAAAAGAAAAATAGTTGACTTAATGATTTCAATATAAACATTTATAAGATTAAACAAAATTCAACTATTTTCTTTATCACACTATATATAATCATATCAAGTAATATCATACCGATAGGATATGTTCACTACCCATATGTATTGTGATAGACAAATCTAGCATTTTGTGCAAATAAAGTGTTGAACCTTGATGAGTTAAAGAGTATGTAATGTCATCTCAAGATAAACACTTCAAATGTAAATCAATATGACTCATCATTTTGTATAAAACCAAATGAGCTTGAATGACATAAAGAATGTCATCTCAAGAGAAAAGTTCCAAAGACAATAAACATGATTCGTATAAAATACATGAATGTCTTAAAAGGTTATTCAACAAAAATATATTTAATAAGAAGACATAAGAGAATTTAATCTTTACTATCGATTAACTTGGCATAAAATAGTATATAATTGTACCATTCACTTCATAAAATAAATATTATTTTTATTAAAATTCAAAATGGTTACATATTTTTAATAGTATACCTATGGAAAAATAAAGTATGAAATTCATGGGGTTGAAAAAAAAAGTATAAAAATATTATTGTCATGGTTACAACTCTTATATAGATAAATTGATTACTTTTGGATTTATTTTTTTGGCTTCATATTCATGTTTTTGTCATAAGCCATATTATTTGGCAATGTTAAAGTTATACTACACATTTATTATTTCAATTGAAAAACATACGATTGTACATTAGAAGTTCACGAAACAAAATAAATTTGTTATTTGGCATGATCAGTTAGGTCATTATGAGTTTATTATGATGCAAAAATTTGTTAGTTATACCACATTTATTATTTCAATTGAAAAACATACGATTGTAAGTCAGAAGTTTAAGAATCAAAATAAATTTGTTATTTGGCATGGCTGGTTGGATCATTACAAGTTTATTATGATGCAAAAAATAGTTAAAAATTCATGTGAGCACCCATTGAAAAGTTAGAAGAATCTTTCGTTCAATAATTTCTTATATACTACTTGTTCTCAAGAGAAGTTAATAATACAACAATCACCAAAAAAGTTGAGGATGAATATCTTACATTTTTAGAATGGACACAAGGTGATATATGTGGACCAATATATCAACTATGTGGATCATTTATATATTATGCTTTAAATTGATGGATCAATCAAATAATCACATATTTGCTTGTTGTCAACTCGTAATTAGGAGTTTACGAGATTTTTAACTCAAGAAAATCTATCTTGATAATGCTAGTGTGTTTACATCTCATGATTTTAATGAATATTGTATAATTATTGGAATTTGTATTGAACATCCTACATAACATGTTCATATACAAAATGGTCTTGCATAATAATTTATAAACATAACAAATTTATTGCAAGTATGCTATTCATGAGATCAAAACTTTCAATGTCTTCTTGCATAAATGCAATTTTACATGTTGCAATATTGATTTGCATCATGATAACACATTATAATTAGTTTTCCCCTCTTAAAATTGATTTTCAATTAACAATATTTTTGTCATATGTTGTATATGTTCTAAATATGAGTCCAATTGTTCATCACAGTACACTAAGGTGAGTTCTTGAAAGAAGATTGAAAATATTTGTTGGATATGAATTTCCATATCTAATAAAATATGTTAAATCATCAATAGATTTATTTACGACTCAATGTGTCGTTTATTATTTTGAATTAGTTTTTTCAACATGAAGTAGAAATTATAAATAGTTGGAAAAATGAGACTAGTTGGAATAAATTATCATCATCTTGATTCTCGTACTAAACAACTTGAACTGAAAGTTCAAAAAATAATTCATTCACAAAATTTAGTCAAAATGAGTGATTAAATCATATGTATAAACTGATAATCCTCTAATAAAATTCAATGTTCTTGATGGACAATACTGCAAAAGGAATCTCATTTACGTATGAAGCATGCTAGACGCGTTGGTTCTAAAGATAAAAATCCTCAATTAAGAAAATGAGCTAAAAAGTAAGACGATCAAATTGAGTTTATGAGAATGCTAAAAGATTCGTTTGACATATTTATATATTTTAGTTAAAAAAGATCTAATATTATTTCATAAATGAAATATGATAGAACTGAAATAAAATCAACAGTGACAATGTATTTGCATATAATGTAGCTCTAAATATAATAAATGATAATGAGAAACAATAATAAGTCTATAAATGATTGTAGACAAAAAAGCTGATTAAACAAAATAGAAAGACTCAATTGAGGCAAAGTTATACTCGCTTCTGCAAATGATTTTTGAAGTTGTAGTCTATACATTTAAAGATGTAAAACATGGTTGTTTTTGGACATGCAATCCAGACACCTGAAAATGAAAAACTAGTTAGATTTTTGAACATGTAGTCCATATATTTGAAGACGTAAAACTAGTTAAGTTTTTTTATCTATAGTTCATATACTTGAAGATGCATAATCAATTTTGTTTTTGGACTAATTGGTTACACTTGAGGATGTAAAACCAGTTGGATGCAAATAGAATTTTTGCAAACAAGACGAGAACAATGAAATTGAGATATAGAAACATGACTTCACATTTGTTTTGAAAACACATATTTACCTCTAATGGATGAAAAAATGAGTATTTTTTATACTTAATCACTCTAGTAGCACATGAAAGTCTCAATTTACATTTAATGGATATTGTTACAACTTACTTATATGTCTCTCTTGATAATAACATTTGCATGAAACTCCCTAAATGACATAATATTCCCAAGAATGCATATTCTTGAGAAAAATGTTCTCTATGGAATAAATCAATCAAGTCATATGTATAATCGACTTAATGAGTACTTATTAAAAGAAAGATATAAGAATGGTCCTATTTTCCATGTATTTTCATCAAAATCTAAAAATAGATTTTTCATAATTGTTGTTTATACAAATGACATAAATATTATTGGAACTCTTAAAGAGCTTCCAAAAGCTACAAATTGATTAAATAAATAATTTGAGATGAAAGACTTAGGAAGCACAAAGTTATGTTTGGAAAATTGAATATTTAAATAATATAAGTTGTGCACCAATAAGCTTATACAACAAAGGTGCTTTAAATGTGAACTAAGATCATTTTAGATATTGAGAAAAGGATGAAGAAGTATTTGGTTCTGAAGTACCATGCCTTATTGTTGTTGAAACACTAATGTATCTTTCTATGCATTCACGACTTGATATAACATTTTTCACTTTTTCACTTATTCACTAGCAAAATATAATTTTTCACCAATACGAAGACATTTAAGCATGTATTTCATTATTATAGAGGTTATTTGTTAAATCCTCATAATGATATTTCATAAGTTTACATGAGGTGATACAATAATTCCATGACAATATGTGAAACAAGCAAAAATAGGCACATGAGCTAATCATGCAAAATTTTTAGCTTAACATGATAAAAAATGACATCAACGATCACATGTGAAAATAATGTTACATGTATTCCTCAATCTAAAGAATGAAACATTAAGGAGATAGAATAAATCATATTTTATCAAAGTTTTTTTCACCCATGTCTCAAAAAAATGATGATATAAATGTTTGGCAAGTTTGTTCGCGTTAGAATCTAGAAGATTTCTTTACAAAATCATTACCAAGAAAGAATTTTGAGCAACTGACTCATAAGATTGAATTATGTTATCTTATAGACGATTGTCTACATGAGGGGAAAAATAAATATGTTTTACACTCTTTTTGCTTTCCCCATGGTTGTGTCCCATTGGGTTTTCTTGGCAAGATTTTTAACGAGGCCGATGACAATGTATTGAAGGATGATGTATTCTTTTTTCATCACTAGGTTTTTATCCCAAATGGTTTGTCCTAGTAAGGTTTTAATGAGATACATTCTTAGATAATTGACATCCAATGGGGAGTGTTATCCATAATCTATTTATGGATGTCCATAACATTGTCACCATTATTGCTACCGACATCACCATCACCACTAGCATTGCTACCATCATTGTCGTCATCATTATTACTATCATCACCACCTCCGTCACCTTTGTCACCACCACCACTACGACCACCACCACCAATACCATCGTAATTGCTACCATCATTGCCATTAGCATCACCATCACCACCATTAATGTTACCACCACTGTCATTGTCACCACCACTACCAACAATACCACCTCAGTTACCACTACCACAACCACCACCAATGTCGCCACAACCACCACCACCACCGTCATAACTAACATTACTATCACCACTACTAATACTACCTCCGTGACCACCACCACCACTACCCATGTCGCTACCACCACACTGAAAACAATATGAACAACACAATAGAACCAAGAGAGGGGTGAATTGGTTGATCTTGGTCAATTAAATTTTTTTTTTAAACAATCAGAGTAATCAAGATCATATCACAAACAATCCAATAAAGCTTTCAACCAATCAAACACCACTACTCAAAGAATGCAATTAAGAACTTTTTCTATTGATTAAGAAATGAAGCACCAATGAATAACAAATTATAACAGCAAGAAAATATTAGAAAGAAGTAGTCAATACAAGGATTTATACTGGTTCACTTCTCAACCTAGAGAAGCTACATCTAGTTCTTCTAACCAAAAAGTTAGAGTTCCACTAATAACAAACTGTTCTACAAGCTTTTTACAACCACTCTTAATCACACCTAGATCAAGAACGAGACTTCTAACTCACTTAGAATATCTGTGATCAAGACATAGAAAACACCTATCTCTACTCTTACCTCTAGGAACACCTATCCTAGAAAAGCCTTATGAAAACCTATTGTTATTAATACACAAAAAAAAAAAACTCAAAAGAATTCACAACAAGGTTGTATAGACAGAAACCTCCTGATGATCCAGTAATGATGTATGCAAATGATTATCAGACTTGAACTAAAGGTGGAAGAAGCTACTTCAAAACTTTCTTTCCAAAACTTCTTTGGAAAGCTTGTGCAAGAAGAAATCCTCTTTAGAAATCTTGAAGCTTGAGGATTTGTGGGTCTAACAGAGTTTAACACTTGAAATCTTTTCTTACTTTAGAAAGCTAATGAAAATACTATGATATTTTCGTTATTATTTTTCAAAACACCCAACAACTATTTATAGAAAATTGTTTGTAACTGTCAGTAATCGATTAATTTACTAATATAATCGATTAAATCCACTTATGTAATCGATTATTAACATATTTAATCGATTAAAGTGTTCTTGAACTTTCTGGAAAAGATTTATGAGTAATGTAATCGATTAATTCGCAATATAATTGATTATCACAACCAATCTTTGTTTCAAATACGAGTAAAGTAATTGATTACAACAATATCGTAATCAATTATCACTGGAAGACTTTTTTGTGACTTTGTGAAGTTTAATCGATTAAAGTGTTCTTAAAAGCTTGAGTAATAGATTACCATTTGCTAGTAATCGATTAAACATTTAACACTTTGGCTTTTTATGCAATCATGAAGACTCTTTGTTTTATAAAAGTTTTTTCACAAAACTTATACTTTTATGAAAAAGATGAATGCAAGACCATGTATGAGCTTTATGGAATTGATCATAGAAAGTTTCATCTCATACATAATTTACAACTATTAATAAATTGATTTGACATGTAAAAAAACCTAAATACTTTGTAGGCTTAAAAACTTAGCTTTTTGATCCTCGAGCTTCCCCTGACTCTAACACACATCTTCAATGCCACCACCATCTATTGCCATCACCATCAATGCCATACAAAAACACATTTAAACTAATTTTAATATGATATGAAACTTTCATAATAAGTTTATTTAAAAATATTCATATTTTAAAAACTTGTTTGAATTTTTTTTGAAACTTAAACTAAAAATTGATTTTTTTTTTTAAATTTCAAAACCAAAACAAACCCTTAAAGATAGTGAAAATTTGGACAAGTCCTTACATTACATGAGGTAAAACACTAGTTTTATCTTATCATATTTTCGAATTATCTTACTCTCATGTCTTATCTTGTTCTTGTGTTATTAAATACCAAATTCTTTCACGTGAGGTGTCACGTGCTCATTTCCCAACTCGAAAGAAGTGAGCCCCGCTTCGACAATAAGAAATCCTTTTGGGCTCATTCCCTCACACGCCAACGACATCTAAAATCAAAACAAGAAAAGGCAGACAGCAGAGGAGAGGAGGAAAGAAAGAAAAGAAAAGAAAAGGAAAAAAAACCTTCTCTGCCCGCCAAACGTCAATTCCCCCCAATAAGAAAAAAAAAACCCTTTCGTCCACTCTCTCCTCCGAAATGGCAGAACCATCTCCTCCTCCGCCGCTGGCACCACCGCCACCGCCACCGTCGACTCCACCTCCTCCCCAGCCGGCCGAGAGCGTCCGCGTTCGGTGTGCCGGCTGCCGCATGATCCTGACTGTGGCCCCCGGCCTCACCGAATTCGCGTGCCCTACCTGCCGAATGCCGCAGATGCTTCCACCGGAGCTCATGCCAAAGGCGACGGGGGCCAACGCGGCGGCAGCACCGCTTCCTCCAACATCCGCTCCGCCATCGCAGCCGTCACAAGCACCGGCGCACGGCATTGATCCCACTAAGATCCAGCTTCCCTGCGCCTCGTGCAAGGCCATCCTCAACGTCCCTCACGGCCTCGCCCGCTTCTCTTGCCCTCAGTGTGGGGTTGACCTTGCCGTCGATGTCTCCAAGGTCAAGCAGTTCTTTCCCGCTCCGCTGCTGCCAGAAGAAGTTAATGAGGTTTGCCTGCGTTCCTTTCTCTACTGAATTGAATTTCAGTCACTGTGAAGTGGGGAAGGGAAATTGAGCCTGGTTCACTGTGTAATGTGATTTTAGGTTACGGTAGGGTTTTTGTTTGTGCGATTGTGATTGTAGTTGATATTATAATTTCTGTGTAGTGTGATTTTAGGTTACTATGGGATTTCTATGTGTACTTTAGTTTGTCTTGATTGATATTGGTGACATACAATATAAAGTGTTTGTGACGGTGGTTATATTATAGTGTTACTGTGCAGTGTGATTTTAGGTTAGATTTGGATTCCTATGTACGTTGATTCACCTTGATTGATACTTGGGGACATATAAAGTGTGATTGTGAAGGTGATTGATATTATAATGTTCCCGTGCTGTGGGATTTTAGGTTACAGTGGAATTTCTATGTGTACTTTAGTTCGTATTGATTGATATTGGGGGGCACACAATACCAAGTGTGACAGTGATGGTGGTTGATATTATAATTTAGCTACTTGCTAGCATGGATGAACGAGGATTATGAAGAGGAGGCTTTGCCCTGTAGACTTGGTTTGGTTGATAATGGGATTCTCTGTGTACTTTAGTTTTGTCTTGATTTATATGGAGTATGTACAATAAGGTTTGATGCTAGTTAAAATGGTAACATTGCTTATGGATTGAACAAGCATTATAAATTGGAAATAGAATGTGCTTGATAGTTAGTTAAGTGGGTGTAGCATTTCTTGATTGATGTGCAGGATGTACAGTGAGTCATGATGGTAGTTGATATGATAATTTTGCTGATGAAGATGAACAGCCATTATGAAAAGGAAGTAGAGTATGCTTGATTGTTGGTTGATGAGGTAAAGCTGTTAGTAAGGATGAATGTGCATTTAAAAACGTAAGCAGAATGTGCTTGATTGGGCTTAATAGTTGATAAGGTGAAGATGTTAGTAAGTATGAACAAGCATTACAAAATGGAAGTAGGATATGCTTGATGGTTGATAAAGTAAAGATGTTAATAAGGATGAACTAGTATTACAAAGAGGAAGTGGGATGTGTTATTTTGGGTGAGTTTGTTTAAACTTAAAAAAAGTAACTTTAAAATAAGTGATTCTTTCATAAGCACTTTTTTAAGAAGCAGATAGGATTTGCTTTTTAAAATAAGCAGAAAATTGCTTTTGTTTTTAAGCAGAAGGAGTTTAGACAAACACACTAATAAAATATAAAGTTGTTTATTTTATTAAAATAAACACTTATTTCTACAAATAAGTTTAAACAAACTGACCCTTTATTTCTTTCCCACAAAAAAGTGGTTTGTTAATGAGAGAAGTGGGAAGTACTTTTGTTGGAATCAGTTGAGTTGTTAAGGTATGAATTGTGTCCTTCTGTGATTCTATGTTGTTGGGTTTATTGCCTCTTTGGTCCATCTCATGCACAGAATCTTGTCGTTCTTTAAGGTTGGAGATGTTTAGTGTTAGTAGTGCCTTGGTGGGTGCAGAACTGATATTAATGGAAGTTTCATGCGTTGTAGACTTGGAACTAGAGTTATTCCACAAAGAAGTAATATTGTTTAAGGGTATTGAAATTTTACAATTATATAGCTGTCAGTCTGAAGCAATCAATTATTCATTTGTCTAAACCAGCCTTATTGGTCTTTGATCTGTTATCATTTGGATGGAAGGATTTGTAGGTTAGACAAAGGGGGGGATTAATTTTTTCGTTTTGATTAATGTTCTCCTTATTTGAGGATATTTTAAATAAGGAGGAATAGAATGATAGATTATCATGTGAGCATTCAACCATCTATTTTTATTTTTGATAAACATTTTATAACTTGGTCCATTTAGATACAAGAATTTAACCATCCTTCTGTTTTCCTACAAATCCCTCCATCCAAACCTTTGTTTCGTAGGTGGAAAGTGGGGGTGTGAAAAATTTGAAATGAAATAACTTTATGCTTGTGTGGTGTGGCAGAAATATGGGCTGGAAAATAAAATGTATGGATTTTGTACTCCAAGCCAAACTTTTGTTGAAAATAATTTTCACTCTATCTTCTGTTTTTTTGCCTTCCCAGTTTTTACCTTCTCAACCAAGCAGACCCTAGGTGTCTTGTATAATGATGAGAATGCCATGAGATCTTATGTTCCGTCATGCCATGTGAAATTTGGAAAGGAAGGAGGGACCAAATAAAACAGTGAAAGAACCAATTGAATTTTGTGCACACCCTCCCAGTCCATTTGCAAGTATGATATAGAAACGTTATGAGTCCACTGAGGCTAGGATTAGGAAGACAAGTCTGTCCCACAAAATTTGGGGATGAAGTTTATTGCTAAAATTATTTTGCTCATGGTTTGTTTTAAGTGTATTTATATTATGTCTGCCTAGGGGCTGGATTGTTCTTTCCAATCAATGTTTTCTCTGTTTTCTTTCTTACTCTTGTTTTCTAAATGTACTTAGGACTTAAGAGGGTTCCTGTTTCTACTGTTTTGCATGTAAGTTTATGCATGTATATGTGTATTTTTTCATGTTTTGGATCTTCTACTGTGATTTTGTTTTTGAAAAGGAAAATTAATGTGCATAAAATTTCCCTTCAGGCAAAAAAAAAAATGGATGGCTTCCTACCTTCCTCTTGATAATTATTCATTTCTTCAATAGTTTAGTGACATTTCCTTCCTTTTATTAATTTATGTCTGTCAGTTTTTTTGTGAAGGTCCATTGTTTCAAAGAATGTTATTTGTATATTTTATTGTTTTTATTTACTTTTTTATTTTTTATGGTGCATTAAATTAATTCAGGTTGCTGTTGAAGTGGAGCGGGACGAAGATGAAGGTGGCATGGTTGGAGAAACATTTACAGATTATGTGAGTTACTAATTTTTTCCTTTTGAGAACATTGTATGCTAGAACTTTGTTTTGGCAGCATTCACTTGTTATTTCAAGTTATCAAACCACATGATGGTATTAAGATGTCTCCTTGTGCAGCGGCCGCCAAAAGTATCTATTGGACCTCCACACCCAGATCCTGTTGTGGAGACATCTTCTTTGTCTGCAGTGCAGCCTCCTGAGCCAACTTATGATCCAAAAATTAAAGATGATTTGGAAAATTCAAAGGCTTTGTCTTGCTTGCAAATTGAGACATTGGTCTATGCTTCTCAGGTTTCTTCTATAATTGACCGTATATGGTTAAGTTTTGCTTTGCCTTTCTTGTGTATGATGTTAGTTTTTGTGACAGAGACACCTCCAACACCTCTCAAATGGAGCTAGGGCAGGGTTTTTTATTGGAGATGGAGCTGGTGTAGGTAAAGGTCGAACTATTGCAGGGCTGATTTGGGAGAACTGGCATCTTTATAGGAGGAAAGCATTGTAAGTTTGGGTAATGGTACCCACATGCAGTCAAGATTCATGCTTTGAGTGTACCTTTATGCATGTTTATCTGAACATATGTAGCTATACCATGAGAGGTTAATTGTTTGGATACTTTTGTCACGATTTCAATGATCTTACACAGGTGGATTTCTGTTGGTTCAGACTTGAAGTTTGATGCTAGAAGAGACTTGGATGATGTAGGTGCAACATGCATTGAAGGTAATTCCTTAACAATTTTTCTGTGGGGTGTTAATTAACCTGTTGTCCATTATGTTAAATAGATAACTATATGCAAAATAATTCTAATTATGATTATTTTGTTCATATATTTTTTTTATTTTTTGTTTTAAAATCTTGTGTATGAGGGTAGTTCATGGGGTAGTAGTTTTTTCAAATATATCACATAGAACTGGGATTTTAGATGTCTAGGTGGGTGGTTCATGGCCAGTGATTCCCAATAAGATCAACACTGTTAGAATACAATGATTCTTTTATTTTGGGAATCTTCTTAGATATGTAGTCTTACCTTTGTTTGTACAGGATGTTAGAATAAAATGATTCTTTTATTTTGGGAATCTTCTTATATATGCAGCCTTACCTTTGTTTGCACAGAAAGATTGGAAAGAAATGGAAAGGAGAGAGGTAGGATAGAAATATCAATTTTCCATTGTTTGTTTGAGAGGAGAAATAGTAAGAGTTTTTTTTGTGGGGTCCACGAAAAAAACCTTCTCCCTGCCCCCCTTCCCATGAATTAGAATGAATTGGGGGCAGCGTTGTTAAATAGAGCCCTTGGTGGATTTTTTGCCAACTGCCATAGGCAATTTGTGAAGGGAGGCCCTCCATGGCGGTGTCATAAGGCGCAATGGCGTGTTTATATTGGGCCACTTACCATATTATCTGTCTCACAGTACTACACATGAGGGGTGTATTAGGAAAAACCCAAGTGCTAAGTCCCACATTAACTAGAGATAATGCCAAGATAATGTATAGATGTGGGGGGCCAACCCTCACCCTAGCTTTTAGGGTTGAGTTAGGTTCAAACCCAAATTTTAAGACATCCAAACAATACATCTTTTTCACTCTATTTCTCTTTTATTTCTATCCTACCTATCGTTTTCTTTCACATTTCTTTCTTTCGCTTATTCACTTCTAATCCAGAGCATTAGCATTAGAAAGGCCAGACTTGTACTAGTTGCACTATACTAGTTTGACCTAGACTTTAAGGTAGCCAATGTTGACAGGTTAGAAGGGGGACAAAACATATCACATTGGTTCTGTTTTGTGTTTGGTTCATTTTAAAAGTTGAACAGATTAGAACATAACATTAAAAAAGTAGTATATTTTGATTCAATTAAGGGGTACAGAATGTTCCATTCCATTTTGTATGCGTACCAAAGGATACCTTAAAAGTATTGTTTGGCATTTAGGCTAATCACTGATTCTACAATATATATAGATTGTACTGGTGGTGCTATGCCCCTTCCATGCCCTGCTGTTGTGTTGGATCATATGCACTAGCTGCTTTAGGACAGATCATTTGTTATTATCCTTCTCTTGTGTACATTCTTATCTATAATTATGCTTTTTTTAATCCAAAGCATGAAAGTTTTCTGTTGCTTTGTTATCTTCCTGGGAGAAATTTTCTTTTGCAGCCCATTTCAGGTGTTTGTGTAACTGTTGTAGACTTTTGCTTAAAAAGTTATGGTAATTATTTTATCGATATTACATTGTTATTACAAATTTAAAATCTTCCTTTTCTTTTCCCTATATCCAGTGCATGCTTTGAACAAACTGCCTTATTCTAAGCTTGATTCAAAGTCTGTTGGGGTCAGGGAGGGAGTTGTTTTTTCGACGTACAATAGCCTCATAGCATCTTCTGAGAAAGGTCGTTCTCGTCTCCAGCAGCTTGTACAGTGGTGTGGACCAGGGTTTGATGGTCTTATAATTTTTGATGAGGTATGGAAATATTTTCTGACGTCAATTGATATTTCCAATGTTTATTTTGATAGTCTTTAATTGTTATTTCAAGTGCTTCTTGGATTCAATTTTTAAATTCTTCACCATTTTGTTACTAAGGTTTAAATGGTTCATTGCAGTGTCACAAAGCAAAAAATTTGGTCCCTGAATCTGGTAGTCAGCCGACACGAACTGGAGAAGCAGTGGTTGATATCCAGGTTTGTTCTTCATTCCAATTTTTTGAAATGATGACCAAAAGTTTCTATATTGTTTGTGTTGTTTTCTTAGTGAATTTATGTGGAAGTGAGTCTTCATTCATCGGAAAGATATATTTCTATTGTATTTTAAATATACTTTTGGTTCTACTTCTAATCCCCATTTATTTTTATATGTAGTATTTTTTTGGAATATTTTTAATATGGTGAATCTAAATGAACATTCTATAAAATAAGTGATATCTAAGCTGAAATAAAGATAACAGTGGTCTGATTTAATATGCCTAGTAGATGCAACTTGTAGAAAGTCCAGAGGCAAAAATCCTAAAATTAATTTTTTCAATAAAAATAGTTCAAAACCAGTGGTGTAAAAGAAACATATCCATGTGAAATAGACTTCCATGGACTATAATTGGATCTAGGCCATACAGAAACTTCAGTTTTGGGCCATTAGATAATATGAAGGTTTTTTTGCTTGGTGGTAGTATGCTTTGAAGTTTATGAATAGTGACTCAGTTCTGGCAAATTCCAATCCTAACTAATTTATTAACTGACTTAGTCTATTCCTTGGTACCATCTATTACAAAAAGTCCCATGCTGTGTACCTGAACAAGTACCACATACAAAACTTTACAATAGTCCTTGTAATACTGGTTCTGATCCTAGCTAGTTGGTTGACGAATGATTGTTGTTGTTAGACATTTGCGATTTGTGGTATCTATGGTCAAGAAAGGAAATACTGCAGTATAGATTACTGCATATCATTGATAAGAACTCTGCCTGTCTTGGTTTGCTAAAACATTCACTGTTCATTCATGTTTGTAGTTTTTGTATAGGAAACAAGTAAAAGGGATTGTGGAAGTCTGCTTATTTGTTTAGTGTATTTAGCATTAGTGTATCTTAAGTTTTCATTGTGTCTTTGTGCTATAAATATGTCTGATTTTCTGCCCAGCAGTTTCTTTGGTGGATTCATGAAGGGATTCAAAAGCATATCTAATCTTGATTCTTGAAACATACATTATTAGATAACTTCACTAAGTTGATTATTTATTATTTAATACGATCGTAAATAGACAATTAGCTACTAAGTTTTTTACAAGATGAAAAGCATATTGGTTTTTAGTGGTTTATCTGTAAGGCATCACAGAGTATTCTTTTTATAGTTGTTAAAATTGAAAATTTTGCTCTCATAACACAAGTTTTACTATCTTACTATCTCAAACAATCCATTCCTCATCATGCAAGATGATTACTAGTAGGAAATAAATAGTTATTTTTTTGCTTAGTGATTTTTATTTTTTATGTTTTGAAACAAGAAAGGGTGAGCCCTGGTACAACGGTAAAGTTGTGCCTTGGTAACTTGTTGGTCATGGCTTCGAATCCGGAAACAGCCTCTATGTATATGTAAGGGTAAGGCTGTGTACAATATCCCTCCCCCTTACCTTCGCATAGTGAGGAACCTTTGGGCAATGGGGTACGTAGTTTTTTTATTTATTTTATTTTTTATGCTTTGAAGCAAGAATGAGAGGGCGAGTCCTGACACAATGGTAAAGTTGTGTCTTGGAGACTTGTTGGTCATGGGGTTCGAATCCGGAAATAGCCTCTTTGCATATGCAAGGATAAGGCTGCGTACAATATCCCTCCCCCCTTACCTGCGTATAGCGTGGAGCCTCTGGGCAATGGGGTACGTAATAATAGTTTTGAAGCAAGAATGACTTCTATACAGTTATCCACTATTCTTTTTTTTTTGCCTATTTTGCAAGAAGTTTTTGTCTCCTTATGCCCTCCCCCCTCTTATGTATGTGTCTCCTACTTTATCTGCAATTTTGCATTAATGTGTATGTTGAAGTCAAATTATTACTTTGCAATATTTAGCATTGAAATTGTGGGTACAAATGTGGTTTCTGAGTTATTGCAATCTAATTTCACAGGATCGACTACCTGAAGCTCGTGTTGTTTATTGCTCAGCAACTGGAGCATCTGAACCTCGCAATATGGGTTATATGGTTCGACTTGGTCTTTGGGGAGATGGGACTTCATTCAATGATTTCCGGGAATTTCTAGGTAGTCTCTTATCCATCCTTTTCCTATTTTTTTTAAGGAAATACAATTTAACGAGTTATATTATATTATATTTGTCTAAGATGTATTTATTTTCATTTACATACCGCTCTTTGTTTGATAATCATTTTTACCTATATTATTATTACTTTACTAGCATTTGTGCATAATATTTTATGATTGACAATCATTTATGATAGATAACTAGTATTTTATGATTGTTTATGAATAATATAATATTTTATAGCTGCTACATAAAAAAATGCTCAAGATTTTCTTATATCCTTGCTTCCTACATGTGTTTGTTGCCCATGATGGCCCCATCTCCTAAGTCTGAAATTAACTATTCAAATTTATACATCCAGGAGCTCTTGACAGAGGGGGTGTTGGAGCTCTTGAACTAGTTGCCATGGACATGAAAGCAAGGTTATAATATTTTTCGTGTACACACCAACCCTCATACTTAATGAACATGCTTACGGAAGATTTGCTTCATTTATCCTATTGCAGGGGTATGTATTTATGCCGGACACTTAGCTACGAGGGTGCAGAGTTTGAAGTTATCGAAGCACCATTAGAGGATAAAATGATGGTATGAAACACATTTGCTTGTGCTATTATTTATTGAAAGTAACCTTTTCACTGAAGAAATAATGGAAATTATCTGGTAAAATATCGACTGGCATCTGAAAATAATAATCAGTAGAGTATAAGCTAATAGAGAGAGAATTCCATTAACCAGTTTTGTTTGTTAGTTTTGTGGCATAACCTAAAATAATTGGCCTTTTCTTTTTCTGACAATTTGCTTGTGTTTTCAATTGGTTTTTGCTTGTCAATGTCATATTTATTTGTATCAACAATGATAGAAATAGAGAGAAAATGTAAAACTGATTTCATTGATCAGAATATTATTAAGCCAAGTTACAAGGGTCTGTGTTAGCTCTATATAGAGAGAGACTGACAGAAACCAGAAACCTAACTGTAATCAGTTAACGAACTGACTCATAACAGAAATCTAACAACCTAATTGACAGCTGTCAGTTAACAACTAACACTAAGTAAAAGACAACACTCTTTACTTAGTGGAGTAAGTTTACTCTAATAAACAAATACTAACATTATACGCTGTCATGCATGCATGTATGTATATTTCTCATATATGATAGGTATTCAAGTATGTGAAATTAGGCAAACTCAGTTTCAACACCCAGAAGCTGTGAGATTGTGAAAGAGGCATCAAGCAATTGGGAAATGGCAAAAAGTATGGGAGTAAACTTGAGCAAGCAGGAGGAAACAATTATATCTAATTGGTCAACCTGGAGGAGAGGGACAAGGGTATAATTCAGAGGAAGGGAAGCAGTGTAGGTGTTTGATGAAGATTGTTACCTACAATATAAGGGGTTTGGGGAGGGGGTTAAAATGGGCTCCAATCAGAAAATTGGTGTGGAAGGAACATGTAGATATGCTTTGTCTACTGGAGATTCAGAAGGAAGTGATAGACAAGGCTCTATGTCAAGCTTTGTGGGGAAGTTAGATGAGAAATGCAGCTAGCAATTAATAGCATTGGGGGATTATTATGTATTTGGAGTGACGAAACTTTCAAAATGGAGAAGAAGGTGAAGGGTAATGGTTTTATATATTTGGAAGGAACATGGGCTGGTGATGGTGGAAAAGTGACTACAGTTAATATATATTCACCATGTGATACAGCTTCGAAAAGAATCTTATGGGACCAAGTTAGGCAGCTTAGAACTGCAAATAATGGGTGTCTTTGGTGCATTTTAGGAGATTTTAATTGTATTAGAAGGCCATCAAAAAGAGTTGGAGTGTGTCAAAGGATACATGGCTGGAGTAGCTTGGAAGAATTTAATGACTGGATTGCTGACTTGGAGGTTGAGGACGTGCCTAGTGTGGGACGAAAATTTACTTGGTATTGACCAAATCGGACAACTAAAAGCAAAATAGATAGGATCTTGTGTCGGCAGAGTGGTTTTCCAAGTGGCAAGACAACTCTCAGCTAATCATGGACCGTAATTTTTCTGACCACTGCCCAATTTTGTTGTGATTCTCTAGTGCTGATTGTTGGTATCGAGCAATCATACAACAATCGAGAAAACAGAAAAAGAGAAAGGGAAGAAAAAATAACACACAATGTTTACCCTGTCTGCGAGCGGCTTATCCTCTAAAGGCAAAGTATGAGTCATACCCAACACTGATAGGGGGCCGAAGCCATTTCGGGTTTTTGATTGCTAGCTTAAGGATAAATCATTCAAGATAGTAGTACAGGACTGTTGGCAAAAAAATTTTGAAACGGGGGGGGGGGGGGGGGGTATGTCCTAAAAGAAAAGCTCAAGAAACTAAAACAGAGAATAAAAGAATAGAACATAAATCAGTTTGGTGATGCTCAACATAAATTGAAAAAAGTGGAATAAGAGCTTAACAAACTGAAAAATGAAGGAGATATTAGGCAGCTGAATGAGGAAGAGGAAAAATTGAGAAAGCAATTGCAGGAGGATCTTTGGCAGACCGTGAACTCGATCGAATCTATAGCTAGATAAAAGGAAAGATCTAGATGGATTAAGGAAGGGGACTGCAACTCTAGGTATTTTCACTTGACTGTAAATTTGAAGCGGCGTTATAATATGCTCAGAGGAGTGTATGTTGGTGGGTGCTGGGTAGATGAGCCGAGCACAGTTAAAGAGGAAATTGGACTATTCTTCAAGAGGAGATTTGAGGAACCTGAATGGGAGAGACCTAGACTGGATGGGGTCAGATTCAAGTCTATTGGTCAGCAGCATAATGACCTGTTGGCGGCTCCATTTGAAGAGAAGGAAGTGAGGGAAGCAGTTTGGGATTGTGGTAGTGCGAAAAGCCCTGCACCAGACGGATTAAACTTTAAATTTATCAGAGAGTTCTGGGATATCCTTAAACCAGATGTGCTTCAATTTTTGAATGAATTTCACGCCAATGGAGTGTTCCCCAGAGGAAGCAATGCATCTTTCTTGGCTTTGTTGCCTAAGGTCCACGATCCTCAAGGCCTCAATGATTACAAACCTACCTCATTAATAGGCTGTATGTACAAAATTGTGGCAAAATTGCTATCTTGAAGACTTAAGAAGGTGCTGCCTTGTATAATAGAAGAATGCCAATATGCTTTTATGGAAGGTTTGTTGCACAACGCGGTTATAGCTAATGAAATCGTTGAAGAAGCAAAGAGATGCCATAAAAACTGTCTAGTGTTCAAAGTTGACTACAAAAAGGCATGACTTAGTGTGTTGGAATTTTCTTTTTTATATGATGAATCACATATGATTTTGTACCAAATGGGTTAAGTGGATTGAGGGCTGCTTGAAGTCAACCTCGATATCTATACTAGTAAACGGGAGCCCCACATGAGTTTTCTCCTCGAAGAGGTCTCAGGCAAGGGGACCCACTAGCCCCACTCTTGTTCAAAAATATTGTAGCTGAGGGTCTAACTGGATTGATGAGAGAAGCTCGGGAAAAGAATTTCTTTGAATGGTTTAAGGTAGGGAGGAATGAGGTGGAGATCAGCTTATTATAATATGCTGATGACATGATATTCTTTTGGAAAGCATCACTGGCGAATGTAAAAGCAATTAAGGTCATGCTGAGGAGCTTTGAGTTAGTGCTGTGGTTGAAGATAAACTTTTCCAAAAGCAAATTCAAGGCAATTGGTATGTCTCATCATTGGATACAAAATGCGGCCAATTATCTAAGTTGCAAATTGCTGTCCGTACCCTTTTCATATTTGGGTATCCCTATTGGGGCAAACCCAAGGCGTAGTAAGACATGAGATTCTATAGTCCAGAGATGTGAGAGAAAACTATCAAAATGGAATCAAAGATACCTATCTATTGGGGGAAAGGCAACTCTGATAAAGTATGTCCTAAATTCAATTCATATTTTCTTTTTTTCTTTTTTCATGGTTCCGAAGAAGGTGGTCGAGAGGTTGGTGAGGTTGCAACAGTGGTTCCTTTGGGGGGTGGGGGGGATTCAGAGCAGTAGAAGATCGCTTGGGTGAATTGGGAGACAATCTGTCTTCCAAAGGAGAATGGTTGGTTGGGCGTGCGGGATTTACTAAAGTTCAATTATGCTTTACTTGGAAAATGACGATGGTTTCTTCCACCACAAGGAGAATTGTGGGCAAAAGTATTGGACTCCAGATATGGAAGTTGGAGGAGTTTGGACGAATCAAGAAGGAATAGTAAAGATTCTATTTGGTGGCGGGATTTAAGTATTGTTTACAATTCATCTAAGAAGGGGACATGGTTCAGAAGTGGGATAAAATGGAAAACCGGATGTGGGTCAAAGGTGAAGTTTGGGAAGATGGATGGATGGCTGGATGGAGGGTTTTTGCTGTTGGAGAAATATCTGCGCATGTATAGCATGTCTCAACAACATCATCAATTTGTCCAGCAGTTGGGGGTTGCATCAGTCAGAGGATGGGAATGGCAGCTGCAGTGGCAAAGATTATTTAGGGAAGCAGAGATAGACATAGTGGCCAAATTCATGGAGGACATCGAGGGGGTGGTAGTACAAACTAACCAGTAAGATAGTTGGTGTTGAGGGGTAAATCCTAGCGGGAAATACATAGTGGGCAATGCTTACAAACTGTTCAGTAGACATTCGTTAGATGAAAATAATGACGGTATGTTCAATGAACTATGGAAGCTCAAAGTCCCAAGTAAAGCGTCACACTTTGTTTGGAGGTTGATTTGGGATAGGCTACCAACAAAGGTCAATTTGAGGAGGAGGAATGTGGATCTGAATGACGTATACTGCCCATTGTGGAGAACTAGTGAGGAGGACGTGTCTCACCTTTTCTTCAGCTGTGGTAAAATCTTGCCTCTATGGTGGGAAGCACTTTCTTGGCTAAACATAATCGGTGTTTCAACGTAAGCGCCCAGAGATCACTTCCTTCAGCATTCTCACGATTATTTCAAGGGTATCAGAATTCAGCGATGGCAAACGTGGTGGATTTCCTTGACTTGGTGCATATGGTATCATAGGAACAGGATTGTTTTCACAAATGAAAGTTTCAACAGTCATAAGCTGATGGATGATGCCATTTTTTTCTGCTGGATATGGCTCAAAAATTTGGAAAAAGGATTCGATATCCCTTTTCATTCTTGGGCTAGCAATATAAGGGTCGGATTTTGTACTCAGGGGGATTGCTCTATAGGTTACTTTTTGTGGAGGGGTATCTAACAAATCCAGACCTATGGATGCCTAATTCTTGCAATACAGCTTGTATTAGGACTCCATAGGCCTACACATAGTAGGGCAACAGTGTATATAATAGTACCACTTGTACTTATCTTATTATTATAATACATATTACTTTTTGCTGATAAAAAAAAAGTATGTGAAATTAGGAATGTACTTTCTCTTTCTCTTCTGTATATTGCTTTCTGGATGCAGATTGTTTGACATTCTTTTCATATAAGTATAACATGTCTAGTTATCTATATCATCTGTAGATGAGTTAATTTATCCTTTAAATTCAATATTTTCATCTGATGATCTTCTTGTTCATATCAAACTTAGGACATGTATAAAAAGGCAGCAGAATTTTGGGCTGAATTACGTGTAGAATTGCTGTCAGCCAGTGCCTTCCTAAATGACAAACCAAATTCTAGTCAACTATGGCGATTATACTGGGCAAGCCACCAAGTATGAAGTTTATATGATACCTAAATATACCATCTGTATTTTGATTCTCTTGTCTGTCAGTCTTTGCACTAATGATATTCATTGACTCTTTTGTTTGTTAATTCTCCTTGTATTTCTCCAGCGTTTCTTTAGACACATATGTATGTCTGCTAAAGTCCCTGCTGCTGTGAGACTAGCGAAGCAAGCATTAGTTGAAGAAAAAACTGTAGTCATTGGTCTTCAGAGTACTGGAGAAGCTAGGACAGAGGAAGCTGTGACAAAATATGTTTGTATTTGAAATCTCCATTCATTTCCACATAAAGCAATTTGTTTTCTGCAGTTCAGTTTCTCACTTGCTTTCATTTTTTGGATAGGGTTCTGAACTTGATGACTTTGTTTCTGGACCTCGAGAATTGCTGCTTAAATTTGTGGAAGAAAATTACCCGTTACCGGAAAAACCTGAACTTCTTCCAGGTTTGAGACTTGTTTTGCTTAATGATTTTTGTTTATTTTCGT
Source organism: Glycine latifolia (assembly GCA_013407115.1). Taxonomy (NCBI): domain Eukaryota; kingdom Viridiplantae; phylum Streptophyta; class Magnoliopsida; order Fabales; family Fabaceae; genus Glycine; species Glycine latifolia. The sequence goes on along the minus strand of CM023948.1, from coordinate 9,232,923 downwards.
TATTGTGCATTTAGTCACTCTTCTGTTGTAGGAGAGGATGGGGTAAAAGAACTCCAACGGAAGAGGCATTCTGCAACTCCTGGTGTTTCAGTAAAAGGAAGGGTCAGAAAAGTAGCCAAGTGGCAACCTCCTAGTGATGCTGAAAGTGATGAAGAATCTGAGAGTGAGTCTCTTTGAAACAGATTTTGAGGAATCCTATGCACTTATCCTTGTTCCTATTGTGCTTCTGCTGTGTATGGTATTCAGGCATTTTTTCCTATTACCAATATCCAAGACCGTAGTCCACTATGTTGGGTCAGCTAAACTGAACAAATGAAACTATTTTTTTCTATTTCGGAAGTCAAATATTCAGAAAATCCATTTAGATGTTCTCTCTCTTTTTGGTTCTCTTTTTTCTTTGGTCTTCAGTCTTCTTTTTTCTTTTAACCAGTCTATCTTCCAGTTGATCTACTTTTCTTACTGCAAACTGTTGGTCTTCTCTTTTACATGACCAAACCACCATAGGTGTGTTTGTGTCATCTTTCCCTTAATAGGTTATGCCCAATTTTCTCTCAAAACCATTAACACAGCTGCTCGTGATCTTTTTTTTGTTTTTTTTTTTTGGGAGGGGGGGCTATGTTCATTCATTTGGCATAAAATTCTCATCTCTTCTATTTTCGCTCGTGTTGGCTCTTTAATCTCTATCATTTTATAACCATAAAACACTTGGTCTTGTATCTGTATTGTAGCATTAGTTTGGTTAGCAACTTGATGTCACAATTCACATTTCAAGCATTTTCTCACTTCATCTACCTCGCTTGAATCGGGTTACATATCTCTCAGTCTTCTTGCCACTGTATAAAATAGTAGCACAATGCCTAAACCTTGCAACTTGTGGTAGTACTTTATCAGAAAATGAAAAAAAAAGAAGACTGGTATTATATGGTCCTCACCTGCCAAACTTGGATTCCAAAGAGTCAATCTTTACTTAATTGAAAATTGTTCATTTCCAAAGACTCACTCCCCAATATATACAATGTACTCAGTCTTTCAATTCTTCAATTAGTAGTATCAATGTTGTGAAAATTATATTCCAATGATTCTAAGGATAGAGAAAATTCCAATCCTACTGCTGGGATCACGTCCTAGTTCGTGGAACTCTTACAGGTGAGAAGGTCTCATTGTAAGCATACCCAAGTCTTTGATGAAAGCCTTTGGCAACAAGCCTGGCTTTACATTTACTAACTGTACCGGCAGGGTTTTCTTTGTCCCTGAAAACGCATTTGCAACCAATGGGAGACCTGGAGGGAGGTAAATCAACAAGAGTCCTAGCCTGATTATTTAAAAGTGCATCATAGTCTGCCTTCATGGCTGTGTGCCAGATAGGACTAGCCAGGGCTGAGTTTGTTGGTTTGGGTTCAGCATAAGGAGGAATGTAGGTTGAATTCTGGGTTTGACAATGCCAGCTTTAGCTCTTGTGCACATGGAATGAGTATTATGAGGCCTGACCAGAACTGCAGAGGGTTGCACAGAAGTAGAAACTGCAGGTTCTGGAATTGGTATTTCAGGAGAGGCTACCACTGGAGAAGGGGAACCGGTATGAACCTATGTAGCACCGATACCGACACGGCGTTTTCGATACGTTCCCGATACGGAACTTCGATACGTTCTTCAAAAATTCTAATATTTTGATAAGTTCCCAATACGTCTTAGTATTAAATAATATTTTTTTATATAGAGTGTATTTCATATTAATAAATTAGCTTTGCCCACCACCACTGCTTTCACCTCTACTACTCATTCTACCTAGCTATTTTTTTTATATAGAGTGCATAGCAATTACTTAAAATAAAAAAAAGTCTAGTTTTTTATATAAAAAATGAGCAGAAGAAGTACAGTAAGCAAAAAAAGGGAGTGCAGGAAGCAAATGTGTTCATACATCTGCTGCTGTGATGGGACTAGTGGAAGATGATGGAGCCTCACTTGTAGTGTCTGTTGTGAGTGGGGGAGGAGCCATAGTCACTGTAGGAGTGGGAGTTTGAGGCAGAACAGACAGAATGTTAGGCTGAGGTGTGGAAGATGAAGTACCAGCAGGTTCAGCAAAAAGTTGAGGATAAGGAAACTTGGCTTCCTTGAAGACCACATCCTTGGAGATATAAATCCTTCCATCAACAGAGAGACACTTGTAGCCTTTGTGAGATAAAGAGTGGCCTAGAAAAACACATTTCTCAGATCTAAGCTGAAACTTTTGCTTGATTGTATGGTCTGAGTAAAGGGAAACAGGCATTGCCAAAGACCTTCAGAAACTTGTGGTCAGGAAGTTTAGCAAACAGTTTCTGATAAGGAACAGCATTCTGAATAGCAGAAGAAGGGAGCCTGTTAATTAAGTACACACTGGAGGTAACAGCATGATCCCAATACTCCATAGGTAAGTGATAGGAGTAGGAGGTGGGGAAAGGTGTATAATAGGAGGGTCAATTAGTAAATAACAGTTAGTCAGTTAGTTATAACTGATTGTTAGTAGTTATAACTAACTGTGGGGGTTAGAATTAGAAATAAATAGCAGGTGGGTGGCTGAGAAAGGTAGGCAGAAAAGTAATAGGAGGGTGGTGAACCTCGAGTTCACTTTGTAGCTACTATAATTGTTCTCTTTTTCAATAAAGATTCTTTCTTTCATCTATCTTTCTGGTCCAATCTCTATCAGTAAGCTAGCTTGAGACAGTATAGTTAGAGCCATTTCAACTATGTGTCCGTGCTTCTTTTCCACAATCCCATTCTGGTGATGGGTATGTGGACAAATGAGTCTGTGAATGACACCAAGATCAGCAAGAAATTTGGTAAAAGCTCTGTATTCACTTTCTCAGTCAGACTGAACAGCCTTAATTGGTAAACCGAACTGAGTTTGAACCATAGTGTGAAACTGTTTGAAAACTGGTAAGGTGTCTGACTTGCTTTTAAGCAGATATAAACAGATAAATCTAGAGCAAGCATCAACAAAAGTAACATAATATTTGAAGCCAGAATGAGAAGTAAAGGGTTCTGGGCCCCAAAGATCAGTATATACCAACTCAAAAGGTTTAGAATAAACAGACATAGAAGGGGAGGAAGGGAGTCTGTGAGATTTACCAACACAACAATGAGAACAAAAGTCTGAACTTGTTTTATTAATAGAGGAAATATTACACAACTTGAGTACAAGTTTCAGAACATCAGCACTTGGGTGACCAAGTCTGGAATGCCAAATGGCATAGGAATCAGTACAAGCAACATTTACAAGGGGTACATGATTCAAGCAAGAAGAGGGATTTACAAAGGAGGTAGTATGCATCCTATTTACAGAGATACTGGATTGCAATATAGGTGCTGAGTGAGGCTTTGAGGGCTGAAGCAAGTCACGGAAGTGGTAGAGTCCATCATGACCCAGCAATCCATGAAGAAGCACCTCTTTAGAAACCTGGGATTTGACCAAAAAATGATTGGAATGAAATTCAAAGAAAACTGAGTTATCTTTCAAGAATTGACTAACACTTAAAAGATTTTTATTTTTATAGAAGGGACAAATAACTGATTTTTGAGAGTTAAAGGTACTTTAGAGTTGAAAGGAGAATGAAAAGAGGAGACACCTGAAGAATTTATATTGAGCCCTTGATCATTGCCAATAGTAATCTGATCAGGGCCCTCAAAAGGAGTGATGTTGAATATTGTGAGACACATTGGTGGCATGGTGAGAAGCACCGGAATCAAGATACCAATGGGAAGACTGAGCTGGTTAAATAGAGGCAACATGAGCCTTGGGGGTAGGTCTTTTGAGGATGTGGAGGGATAAGGCTGAGCTGCAGGTGGGGGATAATAGAAAGGAGGTGCCATGTATTGGGGTGGGTAAGGGTAATAGGGAAAAGTACAGGGATTGTATTGAGGTTGGGTAAGGGGTTGAGTAGTAGTAGAAGACCACTGCATGGGTTGGGTGGGTGTTGGTGTTGGGATCTGAGATTGTTGAGAGTTTTGATTAGAGGATGAGTTGTTATAATCCATAGGTTGCGAGGGAACATAGTTATCATCATACTGATGATGACAAAAGGTTGCCACCATGACCACGGCCTCCCCCACGACCACCACACCATGGCTAGAGTTGTTGTAACCTCCATTATTGTTAGAAGTGTTGGTGGATGCTTGAGTGAGATGCACTTGCAGATCAGAAATAGAGGAATCAGTGACCTGTGACTGAGATTCACTCAAATTGGGGTGGAATTATGGTTACACTCAGTGAGATTCACCTAGCCTAGAGTCTTGTTGGTGAGCTTAGCTATGCGAGATTCAACATCATCAATCGGCATCGGTTTAGATTTATTGTAAATGAATGTTATTCATACTCCATTGGAAGTCCCTTAAGAATAATATCCACACACTCACTCTACGAAACAAAATCACCAATGGGAGTGAGCGAATCAGTAAGCGTCTGAATATGGAGAAGATAATCAGTGATCTTGCGATTATCGAGAGAAACATTGCGCAGATCCATACGATGTTGCCTCTTCTTCGTGCGAGCAATAGAATGAAAGTGCGCATGAAGCTTTTCCCAAAGATGCCACGAAGTGTTGCATCCAACACGATGAGGAAGAACGACATCAGAAGTCGTTGATTGAAGCCAAGAAAGAAGAAGCTGATCTTGCTTTTCCCAGTTTAGATACTCCTGCGACACAACTCCAGCATCGCAATTGGCAACAGTATCATATCACGGCGGAATGATCGGAGCAACCAGAAAGTGAGAGAAACCATGACCTTTGTTGACCGGATGAACCTGATTACACCAAAGAATGTAATTGGAGTTCGTTAGTTTCGCTGAAATAGAATGTGAATACGAAGTCGAAGACGATGGCGGTGGAGGAGGAGGAGGGGATGAAGCGGAAGCCTTGAAAAATTAGTCAAGGATTGAAATTTCTCTGATACCATAATAGATTCATAGAAAAGGAAGAAAGAGAGAGAGAGAAGGAAAGGTGATTATATTGATAAAATCAACCCAAATGAACAACAGATTACAAAGCTGTTTATAGACAGTTACCAACTGTAACTGTCAACTAACCTTGAGTTAGTTCCTAACAGAAAACTAACTAAGGAAAGACTATGGTTAACATAAGCAGACTTAACAAAACAGAAAAGAAGATACACTATTGCTGGGCGAGTAAGTATACTCTCAAATATGGGTAATCAATACTACTTGTCTATATAAACAAGTTCCATAGGGTCTCTTTGGAACACAGTTTTCAGTCCAAATATCCCTCAGTTTTTCTCATTTTACAACATTATTAAGATTCCTCTGGTTTGGTGCAGCTGACTCTGGCATTGAATCAACTGACTCTGATGATGAGTTTCAAATATGTGAAATTTGCACTACAGAGGAGGTAGTTTTACTTTTTAAATCTCTTGAATTGTTTCAATACTTGGGATGCAGGAATCACTTACTTTTCCCTGCAGGAAAGGAAAAAATTGCTACAGTGTTCCTGCTGCGGTAAATTAGTCCATTCCACATGCCTGATGCCACCAATTGGTGATATAGTTCCTGAAGAGTGGTCATGCCATTTGTGTAAGGAGAAAACAGATGAATATCTTCAAGCTAGACAGGCCTACATAGCTGAACTTCAGAAGAGGTATAGAGTTTAAATATTTCTCTTGAATTCTTGGAGTCTTGTTTGCATGGTACAAAATTATTATTTTATGTTGAATAACTGATTTCTAAAGAAACTGGTTGTAAAAGGCACATTATCTTCTCTATCAACCGAAATTAGAAGGGAGATAAATGAAAATAAAAGAGAAGGGAAGTGATGATTGATGAATGTTTTTTATACATTATTTCAGGTATGATGCAGCCTTGGAACGCAAGACAAAAATATTAGACATAATTCGTTCTCTGGATCTTCCAAATAATCCTTTGGATGATATTGTTGACCAGGTAGTAATTATATGCTTAATTCACATTCTTGCTTTGGAGAACACTTGTTAATATGTGCTCAACAGAACTGTTAAAATACAATGTTTAAAGTTAATTTTAAAATGAAGTATGGAGCTGCTATGTTGAAGTCAGAATTATGTTCTCAATCCTGTGATCAGGAAGTGATAATGAAGAACAATTTTTATAACCAATATTTGCAATTATAAACATACATTAGAAAAGATTGGAAAATATCAGCTCATTGAGTGATGACGATGCCTATGCTGTATTATGATGCATGTTCTCTTATAATACTTGAGAATTTTAGACAAAATAAAAGATAACTAAACTGGTAGGCTGGCTGTTAAGACTGTAATACTTTGAGAAGCCTTTGCACTAAGTGAAATAGTATAGTGGGGTCTGATGTAAATTTCATTTAATAATGTGTTGAAAAGATTACTAGAAATTGTTTTGCTAACATTACTCCATATAAATTAAAAATGCTCGATAAGATAAAACCTTGTGCAGTTAATGTTATTTTCCAGTTCCAGACATTTGAAGAAATGCCTCCTTCACTTTTCTGTATCCTTGGTGGATGATCTTTTTGTGTTATTCATTATATGATAATGTTAAGATAGAGAAAAGTATGAAAGTAGTTATAATATTTCTTACTAATAGATAGCTCTATCAAATTTATTTATATATTCTGCTCTCTCATAACATTATTATATAATAAGTAACATGAAAGGATCTAAATCTCATACTGGACAAAGTTGGAAGAGCCTAAAATTACATGCTCAATCACAACATTATGGTTGGAAAGGAATACTTCTAGAGTTCATTCAGGATATGATTATTTTTGTTAGCTTCCTTTTGTAGTTTGAGGTGTTTTGTCTCTCTGTCAAACATTCAGACATTGGTCCTTGTTAGGATGTCTTCTTTTTTTGTCCTTTTTCCTCTTAATAATATTTCTTTTTCTAGTGAAATTGCTAACTCTTTCCTGGCTACTGTAATTGTCATTTATATGCAGCTAGGAGGCCCTGACAAAGTTGCAGAAATGACAGGAAGGAGAGGCATGCTTGTGAGGGCTGCTACTGGAAAGGGTGTTACTTATCAGGCTCGTAATACGTGAGTTGTTTGCCTCCCTAATTAGTGAAAAACATTTCGTAATGACTGAGTTACTAATTTCTGTGTACCTGTTTAGAAAAGATGTCACTATGGAAATGGTTAACATGCATGAAAAGCAGCTCTTTATGGATGGTAAAAAGTTTGTTGCTATTATCTCTGAAGCTGGATCAGCTGGCGTTTCTTTGCAGGCAGATAGGCGAGCTGCAAATCAGGTGTGGAAAACTGATTAATTTCATCCGATATCATTTTCTGTCTATGTATATTTATGCACATAGTCTGCTTGGAAAGTTCTGATTCACTGAACTTTAAGTGTCCATTCTATGTGTCATTTGCTGTCCTATGTTCCTCATTTCGTGTTCTTTGACCTTTGCACAACAGAAAAGAAGGGTTCATTTAACACTAGAACTTCCATGGAGTGCTGACCGGGCAATCCAGCAGTTTGGAAGAACTCATCGATCAAATCAAGCTTCAGCACCAGAATACAGGTCATTGAGCATTATTGATTAAAACTTTTACTTTTTATTTGTTTGGTTGCTTTTCATGTTGGTATTACTAATAACCAAGGTTTTATAAATCGTTGCTGAATGAACATATTGTCTGCAACAACACGGTATCAGAGTAAAATGATACCGTTTCCGAACGAAATCGCAGTGGGGTTAAAATCGCAGAAAAGCCGCAACAAAATGGTGTTGCGGCCAGAACAAGCATTACAAGATTCCGATTTCAGTCTAGACAAGATTTTTGCCAAAGAATCCTAACAAAAAACAAAGTAAAGAATCAGAGATAGTTAGTTCACACTGCCAAAACCCCTTTCCCCTTAGAAGATGCTGTGTATATGCAAAAGACTGGACAGTCAAGAGACTGAAGAAGGAAAATTGTGACTTGTTCGTGAAGGAGAAACGTGGAGAAGGACAGGGGAGAGAGTGAGAGAAGAATGGACTTATCATCATTTGATAGTGTGGGAGTTATGATAAAATAAAATGAGATAAGATTAAACAAATTAAAATGAAAATAAAAAAAATTAAAAGTGGGGGCGGGAAATTGGATTGGAAATTTACTGATCGAAAAAAAAGGTGGGAAATTGAAATTAAAATGAAAAATATGAGTGGGAGTATTTGGGTCATGAGAGAGGAGTGAGTAGGTTACTGAAATTTCTTAAATGCAAAGTTTAATTTATTAATTAATTGGGTGAGAAATTAGTGAAAAATTGATTAATTAGGTGAGAAATGGAAGGAATTAATTAGGCTCTCTAATATTAATTAAGGCTTAAAATGAAATTAATGATCAAAATTGAATTAGTTGAAAACAGCTTAATAGTTAAAATCAATTTAAATTCTGATAGCTTTTTTTATGCTTATTAATTATAGGTTATTATATATTATATAATGATACAATTTTTTTTAACATAATTTTGTGAAAAGTTGTGAGGCATTCCCGCCGCAACAACCGCAATCTGCATCACATAATCTGCAATACCTTTGGTTGTGACAACCTTAATGCAACCACAACTACGACTGCAATTTAAAACCTTGCTAATAACTAAAGTCTAATTAATTGTCTCTACTCTATAGTTTTGAAGTTGCTAAATATTTAACTTTAAACTGAGGCCTGAGGAAAAGACTTTGATTGATGTTGCTTTAGGGAAAGAGGAGAAATAGAGGAAATACAATTAGGGAAGAGGATATATTATTAACATTCATGCTATATATTATTCTGGGAAGGAGTTGGCTTCCATATTATCATGATCAGGACCGCATAAACTATTACGTGCAATTGACAACTCTGAACATGAGTATATTTGCCTAGCTAAACTCTACATGTATTGTGTGTAATATGTTTCTTTGGATGAAATTTTGTTTCATAGACATATGCTGCTATGATTTGTCAAAAAATTGTATTGCTGGTGGGAATTGGTTGACTATTATCAAATCACATTATAACATATCGAAGTTAACATGGAAGCACTTTAGACTTGATCTTAAAATGGTTCCATGATAGGTTTTGTTGATGCTCTCCCTAGATGCCGCGCCAGCTGCACCTAATCTATATTATCATAAATGTTGTACAGGATACTATTTACAAATCTTGGTGGAGAACGAAGATTTGCATCAATTGTTGCCAAGAGATTAGAATCTCTTGGTGCCTTGACTCAGGGTGACCGCAGGCAAGTTGGATTTAAACTTATCGTTTCTTTTTTCTTTCAATGAGCCGGCATAGATGAACATTGTTTGCAATGTTATTCATGCCTTCCTTGATGGCTTGCAGGGCTGGACCTTCGTTAAGTGCTTATAATTATGATAGTGCCTATGGAAAGAAAGCTCTGACGATTATGTACAAAGGAATAATGGAGCAGGTTTCATAATATTCATTGAAAACAACAAATATGTATTTTGAAATCCATAGAAGGAAAAGAATGGTCAAATATAACTATTGACAAATTGTTTTTTAGGATTCTCTGCCTGTGGTACCTCCAGGATGTTCATCTCACAGACCAGATACAATTCAAGATTTTATTGTGCAGGCAAAAGCTGCTCTTGTATCTGTTGGAATAGTAAGGGACACTCTTGGTAATTCATTTATTACCCTCTTCTAAAAGTTTGATTGTGGTTTGATAATAATAATTTTGCATGTCTCTTAGTGTTGGTATTGAAGTATTGTTTGGTATCCATATTCCACCACCTAACCTTATTATAATTAAACACATGCTTCCTATATTTGTAGGTAATGGTAAATCTGGTCGAATTATTGATTCTGATATGCATGAAGTTGGACGGTTCCTCAACCGGATTTTGGGACTACCTCCTGATATTCAAAATGGGTCTGTCTTTGTGAATTAAATAGCTTGATGCTTCTCATTTTTAGTATGAATCAGATTCAATATGCTATATACTACTGCAACAGGTTATTTGAGTTATTTGTGAGTATCTTGGATCTTCTTGTTCGGAATGCTCGCATTGAAGGTAACCTTGACACAGGAATTGTTGACTTGAAAGCTAATGTAATTGAACTACAAGGGACTCCGAAGGTTTGTTTGTTGCTAGACCTCTTGTGGCAACTCATTTATTCATGTTAACTTTATAAAGCTAATATGGATGAGAAATTTTCACTTTCATGCAGACTGTTCATATTGATCAATTGACTGGGGCCTCAACAGTTATGTTTACATTTATCTTAGATCGTGGGATCACGTGGGAGGTACTTATAGGATACTTTTTGTTGAGGAGTACAAAGACCTATATAGTCTTATGGATTCCTAATTCTTGCAATACTGCAGTATTAGGAAGTATTATGGCTCCATAGGATTATACATAGTAGAGTAACAATATACATAGAAAAGTACCACTTGTACTCATCTTTATTAATATAATACATATTATTTTACTGATAAAAAAAAACATGGGAGGTACTTGTTCTTCTCTTCATGACCCATATAATGACGTGCTTTACACCGACAGACTTAGCATGTGACTTATTTCATATTTACATATCAGTTGGCAAGTACAATGCTGAATGAAAAACAGAAGGATGGACTTGGTTCAGCCATTGATGGCTTCTATGAGTCCAAGAGGGAGTGGTTGGGAAGACGTCATTTCATTTTAGCATTTGAAAGGTATATTTCATCGTTTTTGTTCAGCGTTCCTGTTTCCTTACTTTAAATTCAATATCATTTTATTATAAATCTTGATGTTGTTTTTCCAATATCAAATTAAATGCAAATCTTCATATTCCAATAGCTGTTGATGTTGATGTTGATATGCATGGACACTCAAAACAGCAGAGATCCCTCATTTTTTTTCCCTTTTGTTTACTTCTTTCATTGTTTCCCTTTGTCTGAATTAGGAGTTTCCTTAATCCAACTTGACATCCAAGATAAGTTTTACTCACCCTTTGATGCTTGTAGAAGTGTCATATGTGAATTGGGTGCAGTCTTTTTGTTTGAGTGAAGCCTAGCTTTCTGAACTACAAATAAAAACATTTGAACCTGCAAAAGCCTATGTTTGAGATTCAAGGCAGGCAACTGGTTAAATCCTTGAAACCTCGAAGTGTTCTAATTTGCTTGAATTTGATCCTCTCAGTCCTCATTTAAAGGTTAGAAAACCAAATCCCTCAAATTTAGGGATAACCTTCATAACCAAAACATTTCATGTTATCATCATTAAATCAAGGAATATCAACATTGCCCCTCAAGCTAGTGCATATATCTCATGCATCAAACTTGTGACCTGTTATGTTACCCTTGGAACTTGAGATTTGATGAAGATCCCATTAGTTGATTATTAGAGTTCATGATAGAGGTAATGACTTATCCCAGGAGCATCTTTCTTGGATGAAATGGGTAGTTCATATATATGTTTGGTTCATGGCATGTAGGTAACTCACAATGCTGCTTGAATACCTCAAAGGAGCTTCCTAAAGACTCTTTTGCGAAACTTAAATTCTTGAATTAGTTGCTTACTTGCTTTAACCATACGAGAGAGAGAGAGAGGGAACAGAGACTTGGGTCGTGCATTTGACCACATCCATTGATGAAGAACAGATAACCACAATGCAATGAAAAATGAGGTTAGTTTTGGTAAAGAAAAAAACACTTAGGTTGTGGGTTGTGTTTTGCTGCTCATCCTTTCAAAGTTGCTAGTGGTAGCAGCGCATGAAAATCTGTGATTCCACCATCAACACAAACTTCCCTGACAATCACAGCATGGTAGATCTGCTTGTGGTCTTTTGGAGAAATGAGATTGAAATGAGTAAATTTGTGATTTTGGCAACCAAATCTGGTGATGGTGAGACAAGATCAGAGTGACAAAATAGCAATGGTTGGAGTGATTCACGGTCACATAAAAGGGACCTAGATGTCATCTTGGAACCCTATTTTTTTTCAATTTGCTTGAGAGAAATCTACTCAACTTGCGCTGATTTATGCTGAAAGGTTTCTAGATCAGATCCCTCAGTTTTTGGGATTTCCAAAATATGTACATTACCTTCCATACAATTATTACAATGAATACCAATATTAAATAAATGAATATAAATATTATGTCAAGGAAAACTGGGTTCAATCCCTTTGTTTAAGTGAAGGCTAACTTTCTAAACTTTGAATGAAAGCTTTTCAACATGCAAGTCTACATTAGATATTCAATTTAGGGAACGGGTCAAACCACCCAATGAGTTCATTATGGAATGAAAAAATGGAAATAGAATCTGGAGAAAATCAATATCGTTGATGTTAGTTAATATGAAGAGAAATTGATCTCTGATAAAATTGTCTTCTTTTTGTATTTATTTGAGTAGCATGGCCATGGCTTAAAATCTGGTTTTTCATAAAAAAAAGAAAAGAAAATTATTAATTGAAAAGAGCTATTTTGGTCATTATGATCATTGTTCATAATGATCTGATTATGTCAGCATTTCCTGTTATTTTGTTCCAGTTCCACTTCGGGTATGTATAAAATAGTTCGCCCCCCCTGTTGGTGAATCAAACAGGTATGTATTTTCTTGTAATCAGGCCTTGTTGATCTGTTCAGTATAATTGTGTTTTTAACCACCATTTCCATCCAAATAGGGAGATGCCTCTGTCTGAATTAAAAAGTAAATATAGAAAAATTTCATCATTAGAGAAGGCTCAGTCTGGTTGGGAAGAAGAATATGAAGTTTCATCTAAACAGGTATATTTCTTCATTAAGTTACTTTTCCCTGTTTGTAAATTTGCAAGAAAATCGATGTGATTGAAATGTTGAAATCTTGAGACTTTACACAGTCAAGGAAAGCTCGTGACGTGCAGGTACAGTTTTATTTGAACACAAAATAAACAACAGTTTATTTTATTTGTTTGTTACAGCCATTGGTTGTAAAAATTTATAAAATATCATTCCCCTTTAACTGTCTGTTTCTTTATTCATCTATTTATAAGTAAAATCCACAAAAGAAAAAGACAAGGGGACAAAGTAAACATTCATACCTAAATGCATCAAGAACTTCATTCTTTATACTGCCCTTGTAATATAAACTGATATGCTATTGCCCTTTCTAATTACTGTCAACACCTGGGACAATTGTCATGTTTTCTGAACTGGCCTTGCTCTTTTGTATTGCTCCCTTGCTGTATCATATATCCAGTATAACCTCGTGATCAGTAGGGTAGTACCTACAAATACATTTATATGGAAGGTGAGAAAATATGTACTCGTTGTTGACTCTGTTGTCTTACACGACTTCTTTTTTCCTTTGATGGCAGTGTATGCATGGTCCCAATTGTAAGATTGGCAACTTTTGTACAGTTGGTAGAAGACTACAGGAAGTAAATGTCTTGGGTGGCCTCATCCTTCCTGTTTGGGGAGCTGTAGAAAAGGCTCTCTCAAAGCAGGTACTCTCCAGCCTATAAGATGCCAGGAACTTAAACATTTTATTGAGAAAAGGACTATTAATGAACCTGGTGATATGAGCTGAATTTTTAAATGATGATGTTTTCAGTGTGAAAAATCTAGCGGTTGGCTTGGATTATGATATCAGTTGATATTATTTATTATAGTATTATTCACACAAACCCTGTCCGGAGGGTACAGTAACCTGTGAGGTTCAGAAGAATTTATTTCTTTCGTGAAACTTTTTCTGAGGGAGCTTTGGTTCCTCCTTGTTGAATAGTTGGATCAATATACTTTACTCATGCCTCTTGAACTTGTGACTGATTATAAGATGTTTTTGATTGACAGTTCTTTCAGAAATTGCTTAAGATGTATTTTTCTTTGAAGAAAACTAACTGCAAAACAAAATCTGTACAGGCCCGCCTAAGCCATAGGAGGCTACGTGTTGTACGCATTGAAACTACTGTGGATACACAACGTATTGTTGGGCTTCTTGTTCCTAATGCAGCTGTGGAAACTGTGCTTCAAGGTTCTCTCTCTAAGACTTAAGTACCACATCAAGTTTATTCTACTCAATGTGGGACTCCTAACAGACATTCACATTTCTGAATATGCATTCATTATCTGCCTACATAAAAGATAGAAAATGGATAATTGTATGTAAATGTTCTCGGTAAGTGATTTTTTGGACTTGGTATTATTTCTTTTGACTACTTAGGTGCAACTTTGGACTGAAATTAAGATTCAAGAACTGTTTATTTTTCCCCGAATTCCTTTGTATAGTTGTTGGAAACAAGTTGACCTTTAAATGCATATAAAATGGGTCATTGTTAAGATAACTTGTGCAAACGTGTGAAAAGGATTTTCCTGTAACTATAAGATTGCATCAAGGGGTTAACCTCGAGCACTTACCTATTTTGCCTTGGTTTTGGGTTTACTTACTGACAATATGCAGGTTAGTACACCTCAAAGTGTGCTTCTTGTAGTTGGTATAGTTTTGTGGAGAGAAGCTCCGGAATGACCTTTTTTCCGATTTAGTTAGTCCAGTACCATGAATAGAAGTTTAGCAAAAATATGCATTAACAATGGCTTGGAGTTGGATAGATGAAATGGAGTGATTTAGGTGTTATTTGTGATGGAAAGGTGCTTCCTAAAAGGAAGATTTCAACATACAGTCATTATGCTAGCAGTGCTCTACGGTATTTATTGTTGAGAAGTGTCAACAAGAGCGTAAACTAAGTGTTGTAAAGTTGAAATTTGAACCTGATGGGCAAATTCTTTTCAGTTCAGCTCATGAAATAATTAATAGATGAATTTTCTTTGTATTTTTCTCTTTTTCATTTTTTGTCAATTGTGATGAAGAAACTAACCCAAATTTATCTGAAATCATTTGCAGGTTTAGCATGGGTTCAAGAAATTGATGATTGACATGTGATAATAGGCTGTGCTCATTTTTTTGTTAACGAAGTTTAAATTTAGGTACCACCTATGGCAGTTGATTGCACTACCACCATATTTGGTGTCTTTCAATGTCAACAAGCAATTTTTTGGGAGAAGACTCAACATTGACGTGGAATTTTTTTGAGGGGGATGACTAATTCATTCTCTACGCCCCGCAACACAATTGTGCAGTCTCATTTTAGTTATTATTTTTCACCCATTTTGGGATATAATTTGATTTTGTATATTTTGTAAAGATGATTAACTGAAACAGTGAAATAGTAGATAGTTTAGGTTGTATCACATATAGTTCCGTCTGAATCTGAACTAGTTTGTACTAGATACCATGAACGATTATTGAAATCATAGTTGAAGTAAATATTGCTTATTCCTTTTGAGCAACACAGATTGTCCAGTCATAGTATACACAACTCAGAAGTCTGCACCAGATAAGAACTTATCATCACTGCATTATAGAATCTTGTTTTGTGACTGCACCATCCCTTTCCTCTATCATAGGCTAGTTTGCATTGCTAATAGTGCCATAGCCATTGGCGGAATTTCCCGAAGGACTTACGTGTATTGAAGTTTCATCGGTCTAACAACCACTAATCAAATTCCACCGTCTAGATAGTGGGGATTGGTTGATGCAGCTTATGTGTCATATTCACTGTCTACCTGTGTTTACATGGCAGGTTTTGCATACACATTATGGTCTTTATCCATCTTTTTCTTCAGAAACTTAGGCAAGACTACCCAGCAACCCCAACTTCATGAAATTGTTTACTTTAGGCTATCATCTTTCCTTAAAAAATATGAAGTGAAATTGGCAATGACCTATTCTTTACGTAGTGCTCATTTGGAAGTTCAATGTTCCTATCATCTGCTTATCGTCATACTTGTGCTCATGATGGCGTAATCCTGAAGGGATATGAATTTCACGAGACTCAATTGTATCTTCCACAGTACGACGTAGAAAACCAGACAATCCAAAGTCGGAACTAGAACCAGAGCGTTGTCCATCTCTTTGTACTGCTCCTTAGCTGTTAATTAGGCCACTACAATGGTAAGAATTTGATACTATTTGTGTTCTTGGGACCTCGTCTGTAAATTCTCGTTACATGCTGCGCACAAATAGTTGTGAACAGCTTTCTATACCATTCATATTTCTCATACACTATTTTTCAACAGTGCATTTCCCTTTATACTCTTCACTTTAAAAATTAATAATAATTTAATTTTAAAACTTATTGTCTTCTTCCTCGCGCTCTTCTTCCACCTGCAACCCACCTGACTTCTTCTCTCCGCAACCAACGAATTCGGATTCGTTCTTCTTCCCTCTACAACGAAGGCTACGAAGCTTGCTTGTTCTTCTTCCCTCTACCATCGTTCGTGCTTCCAGTTATTCCATCGCACCATTTAATCGCCGCACCTTGTTGGAGCTTCTCCGTGGATACATTGCCTTTGGTGGTGGTCGTTTCTGCATCTTGTGACCCTGGTGAGTGGTTTCTTTGTTAATAGTTGTCCATGGTGGTGTGTGGTGGCTGTTGTAGGTCGGCAATGGCTGAAATGGATGCGTTAATCCGCAGAAAACATGGAAATGGGTTGATGTAGCGTCTTACGGATCCGTCAATCCGTAAGCCTCCTATGGATTAGGTAATCCGTAAGCTTCATACAGATTACATAATCCGTATGAGGCTTACGGATTGGGTAATCCGTAAGCTTCATACGGATTACCTAATCCGTATAAGGGTTACGGATTGATTGATCCGTATGTGTGTTTTTGGAATTTTTTTTTTGGCATTTCAGTACAAATACTTGTTTTGGAGTCAAACCAAATTAAAATTAACTAGCTCCTGTGAATAAAAATTGTGTAGTATGACTTGGAATGGTTGAGTGTTAATCTTGCTTTGGTTTTGGACAAATTGAAATAAGATTTTGCTTAGTGTTATATTATTTTAAATGATTATTGTAGCAAATGAATATATATGGTTGTTATATTATTTTTGGACAAATGAATAAGGTTGTTGCTTGTGTAGTATGATTTGTAATGGTTAGTTGGTTGGGTTTGGTTTGAAGTCGTGACTGACATGTAATGGTTGAGTCTTGTTGTTGCTATTTGGAGTTTGGTTTGAAGTCGTGAGTTATTGCTTGTTGGGTTTGCTTTGAAGTCATTAGTGACACCAAGTGTGAATGAAGGTTGTTTATAAGTTGGAATATTTGACACTTGTTGTTGCTTGTGTAGTATGATTTGGAATGGTTAAGTATTGTTGTTACTTGGTTTGGTTTGAAGTCACTCATGACATGTAATGATTATGTACGCATGACATGAATTGATTATGTATTATTGTTTGTTGGGTTTGCTTTGAAGTCATTTGTGACATGTATGTGAATGAAGGTTGTGTATAAGTTGGAATAGTTGAGACTTGTTGTTGCTTGTGTAGTATGATTTGGAAGGGTTAAGTATTGTTGTTGCTTGGTTTGGTTTGAAGTGATGGCTGACATGTCTACAAATGATGCACAGAGATCATGGTTAAGACTAGAGGAATGCCTCGAAAAGTGTGTGGAAGTAGTAGAGCTATTGAAGATGAGCCTGTTCAGAGGCATAGGCCTACAACATTCTGTCCGTAGGCAAAGGTTAGACCAGGTTGTTGCTGAGGATCCTATTCTTGAGGAACCTCATGTGGATACCGATATTCCTGGGACACAGGATGTTCAGACACAGGATGTTGGGACAGAAGATGTTGGTGCTGTGAGACAGAATCATATCCAGGGGGGGCCAGAAGACAGTTCCGTGTTAACCTCTTATGCGGATCATGTTGCCCTTAGAGTATGGGCCGGAGAGGTACATTAGTGTTAATTTTCATAGCTTAATAAGTATTATTATTCATAATATACACGTAAACTAATATAATCTTTATTGCAGGAACGTCCTGAGCTAAAGTTGGCTTCCCACGAACGGAAAGTGATTAAATTTGGGAAGCCAGCGACAGAGATCTAGGGCTTAGTGGCTGCATCGGGGCTAGCTCATCTGATTTCTTGATGTGTGGAGACTGGGGACAGGGGATTGCTATCTGCTCTTGTCGAGAGATGGCACCCTGAAACCAGTAGTTTCCACCTGCCTGTGGGGGAGGTCACAGTGACACTGGACGACGTGGCCTCGATCTTGCATATCCCTGTTATGGGAACGTTGCAGTCCTACGATGCTATCGACGTAGGAGAGGCCATTACGATGTTGGTTGATCTGCTAGAGGTGACCGTCAAAGAAGCAGATGCTAAGACGACCCAGTGCCATGGGGCATATGTTCGCCTTTCCTGGCTACGAGACTTGTATTATCAGAAGTGTGAAGCTAGGCAGTGGACATTAGCTGCGAGGGCTTATTTGCTTCATCTGGTGGGGTGCACTCTGTTTGCTAACAAGAGTGCCACACATATAGGTGTGGTATTCTTGGAAGCTTTCCGCGACATGGATGAAGCTTCCAGATACTCTTGGGGAGCGGATGCTCTGGTGCACATGTATGATAACTTGAATTATGCATGTAAGCACCATGGGAAGCAACTGGCCAGCTACATTACGCTTCTATAGGTATTACTGGTTATAATTGATTTATTTTGTGTATTACCTGTTGTTGGTTTGTCTTATTGTTAATGTGTTAATGATTAATTCATTGTGATATGCAGTGCTGGATATATGAGCATTTTCCTATGGTAGGGAATGTTGTTCCGAATGATGAGTATTAGGAGGTTCAACCACGTGCCCACCGCTGGAAGGCGTTACCTCTGCCAACCTATCGGTCGCGTTTAGATAGGTTGAGTATTGCTGATGTTTGCTGGGCGCCGTATCAGAACCACCGCGATCACAGAGTTTGAGATCATATCACAGTATTCTGGGCCCATCAGATGGGGCCCATATACTGTTAGATATCTACCAGAGCGGGTCCTGAGGCAGTTTGGATATGTTCAGGACATTCCAGAGGAGAGGGTGTCTGAGCTGCCTTTTGCGGAGGATGTGGACGACAGATGGATGCACTTCGCAGATTACATGATCGCGACTGGGGACTTGGTTGATTATTCAGGTCAACATGTTGCTGGATACATGGAGTGGTTTTATCGTGTATCACATCCAGTGATGACTCCCACACAGTATGACGCAGCTCGTGCACAGAGTCTTGCTGAGGCGACCACGAGACCAGTACCAGTTGCTCCCCCGATGTATCAGGCTCGTGAAGATGCATGACCATGTTTAGAGTCGACTACTTCTACGCAAGAGCAGACCCCTCGACATGCAGTGGTAGTTAATTAAACATTTTATTATATGGCATAAAGAAATCCTTGTAATGATATACTTCATTGTTGATAATGATATAATTTTTGCGGATTTCAGGCTGCTTGCCAACGGATTGCTGAGGGGTTGCAGCAGATGCTTGACTTGGGGATGGTGACAGAGGGCACTGATGCCTATTCTATGACGGAGCAACTGTTGCATCTTGCTCGAGGTGTCAGAGATGACGCCATTGTCTACACACGGCCTAGACATGCACAACACAGGCGACTTTAACTTATGTTTATATGATTGATGTAATCTAACATTCGATGTTAGACATGACTACATTATGTAATCTAATATTTAAACATTTATGAAATTAAATTGTGCTTTCATTATCCATAAATTGTCTAAGCATCTCGTAAATCAACGTGTTGTGTGCGTAATTTCATACATTTTGTATACATTTGCATTCGAGCAATATAATAATCAGGTCACTGTTGAGCTTCGTTGGTACAGTGAGTAGCCCATAAGAAGGCCGTCGATGGCAACGGACAATTCTCTCGTAAAAATACCTGTTTGCAGCCCAAACAAAATTTAATTAACTAGGTTCAACGTAGTGAAAGTCATAACAAATGAAGTCAAACAGTTAAAATCATACCTGCACAAAGTGGTTACCAAAAACATGACCAATGCACAAAATGCGATGAACTTGAGGATCTCTAAGAGGTTGGCTTCTTAGAGGAAATAACATCATACTTTGCTTAAGTGAAAGAAAGACAAGAATGACGTTATATCTTGATGCAATTACATGACCCATATCCGTAATGTCCATCCATTTATCCATACTAACCTGTAAATACACAGCTAATGAAATACAATAAAATACAAGCTGGTTTGGTAGTAAAGGCATATGAAACCGACAACCGACGATGTTTTACCTTTGACAATCCATCAACCAATAGGGACCGCTTTAAGCTTTCAAATCTATGTATCCCGCCGAACAAAGCAATATATTCATCAGTCCATTCTGCAATTTCTTTGAGCAAATGATTGCGAACCAAAGACCAACATTCTTCACCATAACCTAATAAGGCAGCAATTACACGATATCCAGTTACCATCAGCTTTCACATCAGTGATATTCAAGATAAACTTCTGCATAAATGGATGAAATTGATCTAGCATTGAAACCATCCCGTGTTGCATCATAACATCAGATGACGAAAAGGACTGCTTTGGAGTGGAGCAACTATTTTGCACGAAATGTAACTCGTCTACATACTCAAAGTAAGACGGATCCCTTCTCGTTGACCTTTTGTGCTTTGTCATTTTCTTCTTTGGAGCACCTTTAGTTTTAACCTTATCAGGGGGAGGGCACATGGAATTTAAATCAGGGTACGCGATTTGTTTAAGCTTACTCTTTAGTGTCATTTTCCCACACAAATCAAGTTTTTCAAATCGGCTAGATATGACTTCCATCTCGTTAGTAATTGTGACTTCAGATTCATGCATACCATCATCTGAAAAGTTTAATCTCCACCAAAAAATATGAACGATGTCAACTGGAATGCTCCCAAGTACATACTTAGCTAGCTCACACACACAAGGCAAACCATGCGTTCTTCTCACAACACACCCACAACGAGAAAGATTTTTTTTTTGCATAATGGACTCGATCATACTCCTCAGCAATATGGTTTAACGCGTACCTGCACACCATGCCAACAAGTCTATTGTATAATGTTACTTTAAAAACATGCTCTACCACATGTGTGCTTCTCTCCAAAGATTCCTTGACCTCATCATGTTGCAACATGATCATATTGTTCATGGCATCCCTAACAGTGCATAAGTCTCCAACACTATTCTGCAATAGTCGCTTTAAGGTCCAATGGGCAGACTCCACCCTACAACGTATGATAAAACAAATTAAATAGTGAAAGAAAAATAACTTATGCAAATGTCAAATTAAGCAATCTCAATACAAAAACTGACCTATTTGTTGTTGTATTTCCACAATGCATGACTTTGTTTGTCCATGTTGTGACAAATTTCTCTTTGTGGGGATTCAACCAAGTATCCTTCACATAATCAACAAATGTAGGCCACGGTGCACATGCAACTTCAAATTGCATAAGACAATCATCATATTGCTTTTCAGTAAAATAGTCAACAAGACTTCCTCATGCTTCCATCAGATAATCCCATGCATTCTTCTGCCTAACATAAGTTTTACATTTTGCCTTCACATTCTTCTCAATGTGAAACCGACACAATAAATTTGTTGCCTCTGGAAAAACAGTTTTCACAGCACTCATCAATGCTGAATCTCTATCTGTAACAATCACCTTTGGGAA
>CM023948.1:9179743-9211067 GCA_013407115.1 Glycine latifolia | reverse complement strand
GTATGATAAAACAAATTCAATAGTGAAAGAAAAATAACTTATGCAAACGTCAAATTAAGCAATCTCAATTCAAAAACTGACCTATTTGTTGTTGTATTTCCACAATGCATGACTTTGTTTGTCCATGCTGTGACAAATTTCTCTTTGTGGGGATTCAACCAAGTGTCCTTCACATAATCAACAAATGTAGGCCACGGTGCACATGCAACTTCAAATTGCATAAGACAATCATCATATTGCTTCTCAGTAGAACAATCAACAAGACTTCCCCATGCTTCCATCAGATAATCCCATGCATTCTTCTGCCTAACATAAGTTTTGCATTTTGCCTTCACATTCTTCTCAATGTGAAACCGACACAATAAATTTGTTGCATCTGGAAAAAACAGTTTTCACAGCACTCATCAACGTTGAATCTCTATCTGTAACAATCACCTTTGGGAAGAATTCACTTTTATAAAAAATGCCTCTAAACCGTTCAAGGGCCCAGACAACATTGTTTATGCGTTCAGCCTCTAAATAGGCAAATGCAGCTGAAAATGTCATGCCAGTAGGTGTCACACCAACAATGTCTAGTAAAGAAAGTCTGTACCTGTTTGTTTTATAGGTACTGTCTATCAAGAACACCAAATGATATGCATTGCTCAATTGCACTGCATATGGATGTGCCCAAAACAAGTCACGTACAACATTTTCATCCTTCAATTGATGTCAATGAATATACATGTCGCGTTCAAGAAGTTTCATTAGCTGTTGCATTTCAGTATTAGTGCCTATTGTACGTGTCCGGTATGCATATCTTGCATTATATATGTGTTTCAAACTTGTTACATTATTTTCATTGTGCTCCTTCAATGTTAGAAGAATATTTTTTGGTTTGACCATCGCCCTTGTCATATCAGCAACAATGGTCTTCTCCTCCTCAGTTATTCGACTAGGATATGGGTGTCCACAAAATGACTTGGCCAAAGCATGATTATGATTTCCACATATTAACTTCACCACCCACCCTTGCCCTCCCGATATTGGTTTGGCCCGCAGTTTAAAAGGACACTCACATTTTCTAGTGCTAGTGGTTGAAGGTGTGAAACCTTTTTTCCATGCTCTATACTTTCCACTCCTTTCACAACCAATTAACACAAATGACGTTCTTCCTATTTTTCCAGTTTTCATGTCACTCCTCATTATAACCGCTACAAAACCATTCTCAAATGCAACCATACGAGCCCATTTCAATATCGCATCACGCGATTCAAACACCTACACAAATGGATAATTCATATTTAATTTTGTAAATTCAATCATTTAATAATTGACACTCACATTCATATTCTTTAACTACATTAAAATCTACATAATTACCTCATTTGTTTGGAACGCTGCAGAACAATCAACTAAACAATCATTGTCTTCAAACTCATCAGGGTCTGGTCCAATGTCTTCATTCATATAAATTTCTTCAGCCATTATACTCTCATACATCCACTCATCGTTGTCCATCCTAACAAAGAAAAATGTGATAAATAATAGTAACATGGAGATATATTGAGAGAAGGTAAAAGATAGGTAGAAATAAGAGGGAATATAAAATTGATTAATTAAATCTAACCTAATTTATCGACAAATTGAAATTGATCCCTTATCTACAATTTAGAATATACCACTCTAATCACTTAAAAATTGTCTAGCCAAATTAATTCTTCTCGTGAATTTATCACACTAATTCAATTAACTTTATAATATTTGACAAACTATAGAAAATGTCACGTCACTCAAAATTGACAAGTTCAAAGAAAAAAATGATGGATGAACCAATTTGATCCAACAAAGAGATCAAAAGTGAATATTTAATGCAATAAAACAAACTGAAATCTAAAATATTGATAAGGAGCAAAATTCTATTTCAGCATTCACAAAATAATTACATCAAATTGATTTTGTTTTGGAGTCTTCATCTAAAATAAAATGTAATGCCAACAAACGAGACAGGTATAGCGGTCATTCCGAACAAAGTCAGGAGAAATTGAATATGACTGCTAACTTGTCTTCATCATACATAATAATTTTATACATTTTATAAACTAACCAACAATAAAAGAAAAAAATTTTCAATAACTACTCTTGTAATATACTAAGCCCACTAGCTAAATAACTAAGCAAATTTTTTCTTCCATATATCATGATCTCATCACAAACTTGCAAGAACAACATGAAAATTGAGGAACCAAACCAAACCAAACCTATCTTTCTGAGTTGTGAGAGCTAAGGAAGTTTTTCTGCTACTTTATGATGGAAATTCAATTCCAGCATCCAAAGCAGCACTTGTGTTTTTATCTTTCTTTGCTTTGATATCTACTCAATTATTATAACCAAACCAAACCATTATTTCTACATAATTTTTTTTTATTATTATAACAAAAGTTAAATTTTTAACTGATATGTACTCAATTAAAAAATTTTAAAAAATAATACTCAACTAATTAACCTTTTTAATTTTAATGTTTTAACCATATGGATTAGGTAATCCGTATGGGTCATACGAATTGTATGATCCGTATGAGTCATACGGATTAGGTAATCCATATGGGTCATACGGATTGTATGATTCGTATGGGTCATACGGACCCATATGGATTACCTAATCCGTATAACAAGCATGCACCATCATTTGCGGATTACCGAATCCATGCAATCCTTACGGATTACCGAATCCGTAAGGCAACAAAAAATCACCTGCACCTCCGAACACGCTCCACTTCGGCAAAAACCAACCAAAAACCACCTCCAGCAACCAGAATGCACACCTCAATGAAACCAAATGCAAAACAATCACCTAACAAGATGACTCCAAGCAATGCACAGCTCAAATTAATGGCGACAATGGTGTAGTACGTCCGTGAGTAAGTGTAGTACGTCCGTGAGTGAAGCACCATTGCACAGCAAATATATTTATGTGCTTTTCACTCATTAAGAGCATTTACGGAATTATTAAAAATTTAAATGGTATAGGAGAAAAGCTGATGGTATAGGAAGCTGGCCCCAAATAGTTTATTATTCCCCACAAGAATTGTGCCAATGCACACGTCTCTTATATAAGAAAACATAGAATAATGCTTCATCCAGTCTTAAATATAAGCAAATAGTGTTTTTTTCTCTCTCAAATATAAGTAAATGTTAACTAATTTCACATTATTGAATGTTACCATCTTCAAAATACCCTTCATATAGGATTTTATTTCAAATGATCTTTTTTTTATAATTGATACCAAATTCCAATAAATGATACTTTACGGAAAATAATTTTTAATTGAGATGGTGCAAGTAACAAATGATGTTTTTGTCCATCTTAGTTCCTAATCAAACTCTCTGTGTGTATGTAACAAATGATGATTTCAAGGAATTTATAGACGAGGTCCCAAGAAAACGATAATATTATATTCTTGCCATTGTAACAAAAGATAGTATTTTTTTTGTTTTTTGCTCTCATTGGTGTTTAAATGGCATTGAATGAGTTAGAAGAAGCACGTTTGTGTTAAACTATTTTCTCTGCATTTATTGGCTATTGTGTGCTGGTGTTGATATTTGTTTGCAACTTTAAACTCAAAATAATATGGCATCATAGTAATTCGGAGTGCTTCATTTAAACAATTTACTAATTAGTTTCAGAAATTGAATTGACTTTGATACAGGCTCGCATTGATTTTGGTATTGGGTTTAGTCGTCTGTTGCTAGCAAATCATAGTTTGTATTTGCTTTAGTACTTTCTTTTCAAATCAACTATTTTTTTTGAAGTTTATATCTATCATTTACATATTCCTATTATAGATGATATTTCATACATGGATGATGGAGCACAACAAAATAAAGTTCCCTAGCATCTGAATCCAAATATCTTTGGCTGTCGATAACCATGACAGTTTTATCTTATTGAAAGGTGTTTTAGTGAGTTGAGGAAAGAGAATGTTTGTGAACTATCATTGACTTCAACTTCTAAGTAATGAGACTTTTGACATATGCAACATGCCCCCCACTTGAGGCTAAGAGGCAAAAGTGACCTAAGTTTTCTGTCTAAGGCCAATGTTTCAATCTCAAGTTTGTTGGCATCCTTAGACTTATCGAATTCGAGGTATTGTCTATTTTGATGCTTAATGATTCATCACAATTTTTTAATATTAAAAGGTACCTCGCTGAGTTGAAAAAAAAAAATTTTATAATTAACTTTGTCCTTGACTCATAAGACTTTAATTTGACTTACTAGAACAATAAATAAAAAATCGACACAAATATTGGTGAAAATAACATAAAAATTGAAGAGATATAAAGAACATCAAAGATAAATTGGATTTAGAGTCTAATTGAAAATATGGTTTAATTAAAGTATTTGTCAATAAATTTTTATTATACAATAATTTGTTATAAACTGTTTGCATTTGAATATATATGTTAATATGCTTTTACAGAATTTTAAAGTGTATGCATACATTAACATACAAACACTAATAAGATATTATTTCATTTTAAAAAAAATGAATCGAATTATGATTATAAATAAATAATTTTTTTTAAAATTAACTAAATAATAGTATACTAACATTATATATATATATATATAGATATATATATATATATATATATATATATATATATAAAATAAATAAAAAACACTAGTCATCATTTACATATTTTTATATTTATTCATCACCGTGTATTTAAATATAGCATAACCCGTGGACTATATATGGATGTGCCTGGATTTATAAAAGGGTTTTGATACGCCTGGTACCTAGTCATATATAAATATATAATTGTCTTTGCTGACAAAAAAAATAAAAATACAGTGTCATTAAAAATTATAAAATTCACCTTACACCTATCAACAATTTTTAAATAATATATTTCATAATCAAAACATAATTAAAATATAAATTAAGGGGTTAAAATTAAAATGATGATATAATATTAAATTTTCACCATCCAATCTATAACTAAATATAAGTATATAAAAATAAATCATAAAGATGCAACCATTACACACCATTGTATAAGAATCATATAAAAAATTATTGGGTATGACTCATGTTTTGCCTTCAGAAGATAAATCACTCGCAGACGGGGTCCAGCAGGGGTGTGGGGCAGTGCCCCCAAAACTTTTCGATGCCTAATACTGTTGTTGGGCCTGGGTTTATTATTTGTAGTTTGGGTTTGGACCCATTAATAACTACTATGCTTAGGATTTCTAGGCCTATATATTTCCTTGTAATATGAGTGCATTGTAACAAGTGTGACAAAAATATAGAGAAAAGTTGGACGTAGCTAATCTTGGGTGAACCACGATAAACGCAGTGTTATTTTCCTTTCCCTTTCTCAGTTTCTATTTTTTCTCGATTATTGTGTGATTGCTCGACACCAACAATAATTACTTGCAACATATAAAAATTTAAGTTTATTTAACTAAAATTAATTTTTTAGTCAAAAGAAGGAAATGATATAAAAAAAACACTAGCAGCAAATAATTATAATTTTTTGGTGTAGAAGTTATTGGAAACAAAAACAAATTTACTTTAGCAACGAATAATTAAAAAAATGTATATATATATATATATATATATATATAATATTGGAAATGTTGTATTTGTCATTTTATTAATCATTGTATGCGACTGTACGAGAGTCTCGTCACATTTGGGAGAAGAGACAAAAAAAAAACAATTTGCATGTTTCATATGTTTAAGTCTTTGTGTAAGTTCCACATAAGTTATTCTCAGAAGTTATCGTGGGGATCTTATCCAACTAAGCTAAAAACATTTTTCAGATAATGATATTTTTATGAGCTTTTCTAAATACTCTCACGTCACTTGAAGTCTAAATAAATTAGTTGTAAGCTCTTTTAAAGAGGGTCTTGATGATGAAAAGGACTTAAAGATGCTTATAGGAAATGAACTTGAAAATATAGAAAGAAGACACTAAAGATTGCTGGACAATAGAGTGTTAAAATTTAATATCATGGATAAATTATAATTTTCATATTTTTTTCTCTTGAATGAGGTTTATTTATATAAGTGGATATAACAAATATCTCATAATAATATGAAAAAATTTAACAATCTTATCTATTCAAAATTGCTAACAACCAGTTTAAATTTAAACAGTTTGTATTCCTATCTAAAATAACAATATTTTAAATTCAAAAACTTCCTTTCAACACTCCCCCTCAAGTTGGTGCATGAACGTCTATCATGCCCAACTTGTCAATCATTTATTCAAAGACTCTTCTTGATACAGCATTAGTCAACACATCCGTAAGTTGATCTTCAGACCTTACATAAGGAGTTTGAACAATTTTTTCATCTAGCTTCTCTTTAATGAAGGGTTTTTCCATTTCAACATGTTTTGTTCTATCATGTTGAACTGGATTATGGGAAATTTCTACTACAGCTTTATTATCACAATATAGGTTCATAGGCTGATCATACCTGATTCTCAGGTCAGTTAAGATGCTTTTAATCCATAGCAATTCACAAATACCATAAGTCATACCTCTATATTCCGCCTCAGCACTTGACCTTGCTACTACTTTTTGTTTCTTGCTTCTCCATGTGACTAAGTTGCCTTCTACAAAAGTAAAGTTCCCTGAAGTTGATTGTTTGGTAGTTTTATCTCCAGCCCAGTCTGAGTCACTATATCCTTCCACACCAGCTTTATTATTTTTAGAGTATAAGAGTCCTTTTCTTGGTGAACCTTTGAGGTATCTAAGGATCCGATACATTGCATTTATATGTTCTTCACTAGGAGAGTGCATAAATGTACTCACAATGCTCACAGAATAGGCAATGTCAAGTCTAGTATGAGATAAATAGATTAATTTTCCTACTAACCTTTGGTATCTGTTCTTATTTGTTTCAACTTGATCTGGGTAAACCGCAAGGGAGTGATTCATCTCAATTGGAGTGTCAGTTGGCTTACAAGCCAACAATCTAGTTTCAGCCAAGAGGTCAAGAGTGTACTTTCTTTGTGACCAAAATATTCCTTATTTGGATCTTGTAATCTCTATTCCAAGAAAGTATTTTAATTGGCCTAGGTCCTTCATTTCAAATTCAGTAGCTAACTTCTTTTCAAGTAGCTTCATCTCTTTCATATCATCCACATAGACAATGAGTATGCCCACCTTTCCATTATTATGCTTTATGAACAATGTATGGTTTGAATTACTTAGCTTATACCCAAACTTCTTCATTGCTAATGTGAATCTACCGAACCATTCCCTGGGTGATTGTTTAAGGCCATAAAGGCTTTGTTTAGTTTGCAAACTACATTCACTTTTGAAGGTGCTAGCTTTACTTATGGTGGAACCTCCATGTAGACTTCTTCTAAATCACCATTCAAGAAAGTGTTCTTAACATCAAACTATTTTAGAGGCCAGTCTCTGTTAGCTACTATGGATATCATGATTCGAATCGTGTTTAGCTTAGCCACTGGAGCAAATGTATCTTGATAGTCTACACCATACTTTTCTGTATATCCTTTTGCCACGAGTCTTGCTTTGTATCTATCAATGCTCCCATTTGCCATAAGCTTTACGGTGTACACCCATTTGCATCCAATTGTCTTCTTGCCATTTGGTAAAGAAGTTAATTGCCAAGTCTCATTTTTCTGGAGTGCTTCCATCTTGATGTTCATTGCTTGCTTCCATCTAGGATCTTCCAATGCTTCCTACACACTATTAGGAATAAATACAGTGGATAATTGGTCAACCGTTAGAGCATATGATTTAGATAATCTGGGAGATGATACATATAATAACCTTGTGTTAAATCCGGGTTTGTAAGACCGGGTCGTCACCTAAGGGGGGTGTGTATTTTGGAACTCGGATAATGGAGGGGTGTAGATAGCACCTTCTCAAATCCGGGATTAGGATGTTATGTTGTTTTATAAGGAAATCGAGCTATCGCTTATGTAAAGGGTGTGTATATATATATGGCACTCCTTGGGAAAAGCGCTGAGGTATAGAGGAACCCGGATAAGGAAGGAAAGAGCGACCGTATAGAGATTTCGGAAGGCCTCGTGTGATCTTGGATGTGTATTCAAGTAATGATCTCGTAGATGTTACCGAGTTGTGATCTCGGATGAGCAAACGGGTAGTGATCTCGGTTGAGCTCAAAGGAGCTCATTTTCAGTTGACTTATAAGAGCTACCAAAAGAGCTCGTAACCCTTTTGATAGAGTTACCGGGTTAGTAGTTTCAGAAGTAGTTGGGAGGAGTCTTGGACGTGTGAAGTACCAAGTTAGGAACTCAGAATAGGTCGGATGAGGTCGAAATAGGTTGAATTAGGTCGAATGAGGTTGGGGAGGAGGAATAGTAGACGTTCTATAGTACCAAGGACGGGTTCTTATGCAATCGATTACATAAGTATGGTGTAAAAAGGAAAAATGACCCATATGAGTTAGAGTAGGTATTGGGTTGTGTCTCTTTGGAAATTTATGCTCAGGAGGTTGTTATGATAACGGTACAACCTTGAAAGCTAAGTTTTCTGGGTTTTGGGTACTTTGTTATGCCAGAAAGATTTTTGTGGGGGTTTACAAGTCACTGACGGTTGTTTATGTTTGATACCTAGAAAAGAACTGGGTTCTCTTCTTGAAACGGTTGAGAATCATTTTGATTGTTGGATATAGGGGGAGCATCTTGAAGCTTGAAGCTTAGGACTTGAAGAATTGTTTTGAGCTTTTTCACATGCCTTGGAATGCCTTGGAAGAATGTAAATCCATAGAGTGTTTAGAGAAGTAAATTTGTTGATCCTTACATTGCATGCATCTAATCATTCATGTGCCTAAATGTTTTTATAAAGAATTGAAGCAACCTTTGATAAAAGAACCAAAGAAGCAATGTTTTTGAAAAAATACAAATGCCACTAGTTTAATCGATTACACAGTAATATAATCGATTATTTGCTTCGTTTTCAAATCTGGAAAAGCTTTGAAGAACAATTTAATCGATTATCATTTATTGTAATCGATTATTTAGTGTTAAAAGAAAATTATGTTTCACTGCTTTAATCGATTACTGTGCATTGTAATCGATTACATAAGATTTTTGAAAAGCTTGTTCTACTACAATAATCGATTTCCAGTTATTGTAACCGATTGCACAATGTTCTTAGAAAAGCTTGTTGTACTGCTTTAATCAATTACCATTTCTTGTAATTGATTACACAAGGCTTTTTTGAAATGTTGTGTTACTGGTTTAATCAATTACAGGTCGTATTAATCGATTATTTGATTCGTTGTTCAAACCCAGAAAACCAATAAACACTTTAATCGATTAAAATGGCAATTTAATCGATTACTTATGCGTTTTAATTGATTATTAGGCGCGTTTAATCGATTATTGTTAGTTATAAAGTTTTGTTATAAATAGAAGTGAAGCTTGTCTTATTTTCCAACTTGAGAAATACGAATTTTTGATTACATACAAGCTTTCTCCAAGATTTAAAGAATTTTTCTCAGCTAGTAATCTCTTGTCCCACTTTTTAATCCTCATGAGTTTTGATTGATTACTTGGGCAATAGTCTTTCAAAGAAGAATAGGAGAGCATGTTCTAAAGTTTCATTTGATCATACAACTCTGTTGGTAATTCATTTGCATTCATAATCATTTGATCATTAGGTTGTTACTCTCCATTCTCTTTGGGTGTAATTCTGTTTTGAATTTTCTGTATTTGGATGCTATTGTAAATTTGTTCTTAAGGCTTGTTCTAGAGTAGTGTTCTCTAGGGAAGAACAGAGAAGTGTTCTCTGGTTTTTGTTTGTTTGAAGTCTAATAGAGTTTTAGATTTCTTGTCTTTATCTAGGGTTGATAAAGAGTGGTTGTAATAAAGCTTGTAAGAACTGAAATTTGCATTAGTGGGATTCTAATCTAGTGTTGATTAGAAACTGGATGTAGCTTCTCTTGAGAAGTGAACCAGTATAAATCCTTGTGCTGATTCTCTGCTTCTTAATCTCTATTTGCTATTTTGTTCATTGATTCTTGGTGTTCTTATCAATTACTCAACAAGTTCTGTTTTGAGCTATTGATTTCTTGAGCTGAGTGAATTGATTGAATAAAAGATTTCTTGGTTTTCAAGTGATTAAGATCCTTACTCTGATTTTGTAAAGAAATTTTAAAAGACCAAGTTTTAACCAATTCACCCCCCTTTTGGTTATTGTGGGTATTCCTATTGTTTTCATTGATATCTTGCTTGCCTGATGTAGGGCGTGATACAAAAGATATCGGTGGTAGTGACCACGAGGCTGAGAGAGCTAGTGCTGGAATAAGAGAAGGTACGTTCTTTGTTCTTGGGAGTTTGTTTCCCTTGATTGTGTTCCACCATACTCTTGGGGAGTTATGGTTATTGTATGATGCAGTGCATGTATTTGAATTGTGTGTTACCGCTTTTTGATTGAAACATACATGTAAATGATGTGATGTTTGTATTGTGATTGAGGAAGCCCTCTAGCCAGGGAAGCAGACCATATATGAGAGTGTAAGACTAATCTAGGATGAGCTTCTCGGCAATTCATATACGTCCGAGTGCATGAGATGTGCACTGGAGATATACATTTGGGTATGAAATGTGCACTGGTGAACTTGTATATCTGTGCTGAATTCCCTATGTTGGTAGCATCCAACAGGAATGACACGTTGGTGTGATTATGTACATGTGATGTGTATGAAAGTCGGGTTGGCTATAATGTTGTTTTCTTAAATGCCGGAATGGCAAGCCGAGATGGCAGGCCGGATGGCTACATTGTTTATATGTAATGCCAATATAAATGCTATATGCTGTGAAAGTGAACCAGGGAGGAGGTGAGTCTCCAAGAACCCTGAGTTTACTGAGATTGTATCTCAACCCGGTAGGGGATTATATTTCATTGAAGGTAATATCCAACGAGTGGAGGACGAGGTCCGGGATAAGAGACCCAAGTAAGGGTTGTTCGAAGATTTTGAATGAGAGGTCGTGAAGGCCGGGGCCGGGTTGGAGGATGCGGAAGGTGGTTTTCTTAAGATCCTTCTTGGCTGAATTTGTTGTATTTTGTAACCGGTATGAGTTAATATATGATGTACCTTATGTAACAGTTCCCAGATGCCGGGTTGTATACAAATTCCATACATAATGTTTTGTTTTGTTTTGTTTGACGTATGATGACGTCTTATTATTTTTATGCTTCCGTGTTTAACTTAATTTACATTAAGTTTTGTTGCGCTTATGACTAGACCTGTCAAAACGGGCCAACCCGGCCCATCCGGGTTGGCTGAAAAGTGAGTCGGGCCGAGTTGGCTCACTTTAGTGGTGGGTTAATTTTTTGCCAACCCGGCTCAACCTACTCGGGTTGGTGGGTTATCCCGGTTGGCCCGCGAGCTGGCTCGTGGGTTGGCTCATTTTAAATTTAAAAAAAATCCAAAAAAACCTTAAAAAATCACAAAATAAGTGTAGAAAAATGAAAATTAAACCAATCTAAGTAAGTTTAAATATTAAAAAATGCATCAAACTTAACCTCAAATTAAATGTACATGAAATTCAAACAAATATAAATATGTTCAACAATATTAAAATAGTAAAACACCAATCTAACTCCTCAAATGTCAAATTTTCATATCTCAATCATCAATATTAACTTGTCTAGGAAGAGTATTAGAATCATGGTTTGAAAAATCAATTTCATCTTCATTTTCTCCATTATCTTTTTTTTTTGTTCAACCCGCAAGCCAACCCGGCTCACCCGGGTTGAACCCGAGTGGGTTGAGGGTTAAGTGAGCCGGGTTATTTTGACCTGGGATCAAAGTGAGCCAGGATTTAACAAACCCAACCCACCGATTTTGGTGAGCCAAACCAAGTTGGCCCACGGGCTCAACCCGTTTTGACAGGTCTACTTATGACCATAATATAATGTTAATGAACCAGATGCATACAAGGTCGTTACAATACATAACTGCTAATAGGGTATTTCACTTTTGTTTTTGGGTCTGGTTCATATACTGCTTTTGGTATACCTTTATTTGGTCTTTCAGATTTTCTAATTGGTGGAGCAGGTATTGAAACATCTGAATGTGGAACAGAAATTACCTCAGTAATAGATTCAAGATGCATTTCAGGACTGTCCACAACAAGTGATTCGGCTATGTGAGGCATACTTTGAATTTCATTCAGTGGAGGAGAACTTGCACTAAGAGGAGTTGTTTCAGGGGTTTTAGGGGAAGAATTTTGAAGGGAGTTTGAATTTGTGGGACTGTTTGGAGAGAGAGAAGACGCTGGACCAAGAGTTATAGAAGGAGACAACTATAATTCTTCTTCCCCAATATGTCGAATCTTCACCTAAGAAGAAGGAAGAGTGACTCCCCCCTGAATAAAAAGCTTCGGATTCCCTAAAGGATACCTCAAGGGTTACATACATTTTATGAGTCTTGGGATCAAAGCAACTGTATCCTTTTTGGAGGTCAGAATAGCTTACAAAGATGCATTTCCTAGCACAAGGGTCAAGCTTATTTCGGAGAGGTTTAGGAACATGGACGTAGGTGGTATAACCAAAGATGCGAGGTTCAAGATTCATTTTATGAGGGATAGAGAAGAAGGTTTCAAGTTTCTGATATGGGGTGACAAAATTGAGGGCACTAGAGGGGGGTGCGATTAATCAAGTAAGCAACGGATAAGAGGGCCTCACCCCAATAGGAAGATGACACATTCATATCAATTAAGGAAGCCCTAATTATTTCCAATAACTGTCTATTTTTTTTCGCTCAGCCATCCCATTTTGTTGAGGTGTGTAAGTACAAGAGGTTTGATGTTTTATGCCAATAGAGGTTAAGAAGTCAGAAAAAATGTCCATTCTTATATTCTAGGCCATTATTCGATTGTAGAATTTGTATAGAACTATTGAATTGTGTATTAATCATGCTGTGAAATCATTTAAAATTAGAAGAAACCTCATTTTTATGTTTAAGTAATGAGATCCACATCATTCAGGTACATTCGTCAATGAAGGACACATAATAATAAGAGTGAGAAAAAGAGGGGACCTTAGCAGGACCCCAAACATCAGAATGGATAACTTGAAATGGAATACAACTTTTATTCAAACTAGGATAAAAAGGAATACAATGGCTTTTATCCATTTCACAAGTGGAACACTGAAATTTAGAGGGATTGCAAGTAAATAAATAGGGAAACAATTTGTGAAGATAACCGAATGAGAGATGGCTGAGTCTTTTATGCCAAAGCCAAACAACTGAATGAGGGGAATCTGGAGTGGTAGTAGCAGAAGCTCATCCAGGTGGTCCAGGGTCACCATCCAAAAGCTCTAGAAAGTAGAGGTTGTCTTGACTAACACCGTAGCCAAGAATCACATGGTTCTAGACGTCTTGAAAAACACAAAAAGTAGGCAAAAAAATTACATGACAATTAAGGTCAGAAGTTAGTTTACTAACAAAGAGCAAGTTGAAATTGAGAGAGGGAACCATAAGAACAGAGTGAAGAGTGAGTGTAGGAAAAAGAACAAGAGTGCCCTGTCCAATAACAGAGCCAGAGCCACCATTAGCAGTGGTAATATTGGTCTTAGTGCAAGGAAAGCAATGTGTTAAGAAAGAAGCATCATGAATCATATGGTCTGACGCACCAGTAGCAATTATCCAAGAAGAATTTTTGGAGTGAGCAGAAAAAGCAAAAGAATTACCTAGGATACCTTTATACACAACATTAGCACGGGGGGGAGGAAGAAAGGTCACTAGTAGATGATGATTGGTGTGCTTTTGAAGGCATTTTGTGACGAGATCGCTTGTTGAAGTCTCACCACTCTGGGTAGCCGATGAGTTCAAAGCACCGAGACTTGGAATGACCAGATTCACCACAGTGAGAGCAAAGAAGAGGTTTGCCAAAGGGGTCGTCTTTGCGAGATTTGAGTGAAAGAGGACCATGGGAGGCACGAGAAGCCTAAGACAATAGGGCTGAACATTCTGATGTAGGATGAGGATGACCCATGGTGATATATTGCTAGTGTTCACGTCTGACATAGGCGTATGTGTTCTCAAGGTCCAATGTTGGATCTTTCCGAAGTATTTCTCCACGAACCTGGTTGAAATCAGAATCCAATCCATTGAGGAAAATGTGGACACGCAAGCGGGCTATGAAATAATGGGTTTGGACCACGTTGTTCATGGTGGATTCGGGTGATGACATGTGGTGATCAATCTCCTAAAAGATGGAGAGAAGTTCGATGTAGTACACTGAAAGTGGATGACCATTTTGCTTGGTGGAGAAGGAGCGCTGGTTGAGGTCGAAGAGATAGGTTTCGTTGGACCCATCATAGAACGTACGACGGGCTGCTTCCCAGATTTCATAAGCGGTGTCCAGGCGGATGAACCACTGCATCAATAGAGTGCTCATGGTGTCGATAAGCCAGCTTTTCACCCTTTTATTTTCAGTAACCCAGGCGTCGTGTGAGGGATTAGTAGTCGGAGGCTTTGTTGTCACACCAGTAAGGTAGCCTAATTTATTTCGAGCCCCAATTCTTATATCCATCAACTGGGACCAGAGGGGGTAATTAGAGTCATCAAGGATGACAATAATAGGAAAATATGAATTATCTTGCTGAATAACGATATTGAAGGATGGAGGAGGTACGGTGTACAAATCATTTGGGGGATCTTGGGCTGCCATAGAAAAAGGAAAAAATGGGGAAGAGATGCATACGTTAAATCAAGGTGTTTTGGATATGCCAATTTTGAAAAAAAAAAAGGATGATGCTGCCTAAGTTGTTGAGGGACTTAATGGGAAGAAAGTGGACAATAAGGAGTGGTATGTTGGAAAAGCCCAGAAAAAATCTGAACGTGAAGGAGAGTATAAAGGAAGCTACTGTAAGATGGAGTGGTATGTTGGAAAGAAAATCTGAACATGAAGAAGATTAAAAAGGAAGCTATTGTACGATGGAGTGGTATGTTGGAAAGAAAAAATCTGAACTTGAACAAGAGTATAGGATCAAGAATTGGTGAGATGAATGGGAAAATATGGGAAACGTGTCCCAGGATCAAAACACAATTGATACGTTGTTAAAATTCAATACCATGGATAAATTATGGCCTTCATATATTTCTTCCTACTGAATGAGGTTTATTTATACAAGTGGATATAACAAATATCCCATAAAAATAGGAAACAATCTAACAATCTTATCTTATCTATTCAAAATGCTAACAATCCATTTAAATTTAAATTGCTTATATTCCTATTTAAAATAACAATATTTTAAATTCAAAAACTTCCTTTAAGAAAAATAATGTTCTTTGAAAATAAAGGTGCAAGAAAATAAATAACAAAAAATGATAAATATTTAGAAAGGTAAAATACTAAAAATATAAGTAAAATGGAATGTGAAGTTAAAGTGTGAAAAGATTAGGGTGCGGAGTTTATTTGGATCAATTTTTCAGGGAAAGTCTCAAGATTGACGCGGAATATTTATTCTGTGTTTGGATACACGTTCCACGCATGTTGAACATGAAAATTACACGTTCCAATGCAGAAACACATTGGAACACGGAAACAATTCGGCTGTTACTTTTTCCGTTGCATCAAAAGAGACGCGTACACGAACACACTTGGTAGTAGCTTTCTGTGCCTTAAAAATCACTTGCTAGATATTTTTTATCTTTTAGATTGACCAATCTTAAATGTAAAAATTACATTATGGATTGGTTAAATCTTTTACATTCCGGATCGGCCAATTTGAAAGGTAAAAAAATAAATAAAACATTCCATATTGAGGCATGAAACATGTTTCCTAATGCATGAAGCAACAACTGTCGGAAATTTTTTGAGAGGAGGGACTCACTCATTCTTTATGGCAACACAATTGAGCAGTCTCATTTTTAGTTATTATCCTGTCACAAATGAATAATAACTGAAATCACAGTCAAAGTAAATATTCCTTTTGAGCAAACATTAATTGTCCAAAACAAGTAAAACAGAAGCATATATCATCATACACAACACAAATAACTCTGATTTTCTGCACCAGATGAGAGAACTCATCACTCATCAGCACACAAAAGGACCATCAACATGGTCATCACTACAGTAAAGTCCTGGCCGTTGTTTGAAACCTCCCCTCTTCAGCTTCTCCCTTGCCTTCAAAACAATCTCTTGATTTGTGACAGCATCATCACTCTCCTCAATCACAGCCTGTATTGCATTGCTAAAAGCTCCATAAGCACTGGCAGAGTTACCTGCGGGACTTGCATCTGCAGAAGTTTGGTCTGTTTGACAGCCACTCATCAGAATTCCCCCGTTTGAAAGGCGCGGCTTGGCTGAACTTGTTCCAGCATATGCCTCATATTTGCTTTCAACCTTTGTCTCCATGGCAGGTTTTGCATAACCACCATCATCACTTGAATCAATCTTTTGCTTGAGAAACTCTTGGGCAAGACTACCCACTAGCCCCAAGATTCCACCTTGTTTTCCACTTCCACCATCCCCTTGTTGGAGTTTATTCAAGATAACCTTCATGAACTTCTTCACTTTAGGGCTAGCATCTTCCCCAAATATGTCATAAAGTGAGAGTCTCAATTTCCCAACATCTATATCATTTTTCCCAGTTTTCTGCTTGAGTATGTCTATGATGGTAGAGAGTGGCAATGACCTATTCTTTACATAGCTATAGTCCTCATGTAGAAGCTCAATGTCCCTATCATCATCAGCTTCATGTTCATGCTTGTGTCTATGATGGCGCAATGCTGAAGGGATACGAACTCCACGAGACTCGATGGCGTCCTCAACGGAGCGACGTAGAAAACTGGATAATCCAAAGCCAGAACCAGAACCAGAATGTTGTTGCCCTTCTCCCCTTGTGCTATTTCCTATCTGCTCCTTAGCTCCATCAATTAGGCCACCACTATGGCAAGAATCTGATACTATTGTGAGCTTACATTCTCTAGGGACCCCATCTACAAATTCTCTGAAATCATCATCTGTTACATTTGGAAGATATAAGGTTGGTTGGATGATTAAGAGGGATGGAAAAAGGAGAAAGATCCCAGATTTAATTTCTTTTGCTAACAAAAACTAACAATTAATATTTGCCTATAAAAAACATCTATTACATGCATACAAATAGTCTAGTACTTCCCAAAAGCGTCTACTGAAAAACAGAGAATAATACTTATCAATTAAGTTGCTAAAGCGGTCTGAGAAAAAAAAAATCCATAAAATGTATCTTTGAAGTTCTGGTACTTCAGTTTTACTCTAGAGACCAAATTTCGACACCAGTTTTTGAGAAACTTGAAGGAAATTATACCCACTCGTTACAAAGTGACAAAAACATTATCATTGTATACACTATTTTATATAATAATTGTTTCTCATATCTCAAGTGTTTTTCACCCGTATACCTTCCGGATCTCTTCATCTCAGATCGAAATAGGGAGATCAAAAAAATAAAAATTTAAATGAACAATGCATTTAACTAAACAGAAAAGACCATATGCGTCTAAAGTGCAGAGCATGTTTTATAGGATAAATTACCGGATAATATTAATAATTATGATTTATTTTACATGTACAATACAGTTTGTCCTAATCTCAACTATTACTTTTCTTCTCTTGAAAAAACCCTATTAAATTTCTTATCCTCTAATAGACCCAAGACAAAGTAGAATGTGAAATTAAGCTAGACATAGAACAAAATAAAAACAGCATAAGAAAATGAGCAAAAATATTTTTTGAATAGCAAAATCTATATATTTTTTTTGTCAACATCTACTTTCTACGAAAGTCAATCATGTTCGAGCCTGATAAAATCACATATAACAAAGTTCTCCATTGTGTATTTATTATAATTGCATACTTAGATTCAAACTCAAGACCACTGAATAATAAGCTAAAACAACCGCACCACTTAATCCACACAGCACCAACCGAAAGATAAAAAAACTAAAACACTAAATTTTACTCTCACCAACAAAAATATATCTTCTTTTAATTTTGATAAAACAAAAAATGTCACATTTTATTAGAAAGAAAAGTCCCATTTAAAGTAAAATATTTTTTGTTAAATTTAATTTAGTTCTGACTTATCCTGGGCCGACCTGTATCCACATGTGATTTATTTAAAAATGAATTTGGAAGAGCATAAAAAAAAAAGTGAAAGATGGGAAAAGTAACCAGTGATGAGGTTCATATCAGAAGGAACAATGCATTCATCAAAGCCAGTGTCATCATCCTCTCCGGTTTCCGCGGGGAGGCGCGTGCCATGTCCGCTGTAATGCACGAACAGCACGTCCCCCGGCCTCGCCGATCGTATGAGTCTGGTCAGCGCTGATCGAATGTTTTTCCCCGTGGGCTCCGTGTAGGACTCGTCCGTATCGATCAAAACGGCGATGTCGTCTTCGGAGAAACCGTATCGCTCCATGAGGCAGCGGTGCATCCTCCACACGTCGTTTATGCATCCTCTCAGCTCCGCCTTTGTTCCCGGGTAGTTTATTCCGATCAAAACGGCTTTTTTCGACATTGTGCCAATCTTGCACTGTCTCTCAGCGATAATGGAAATCAGCTTTGACTTTTGATTATGAGTCTCTCTCTCTCTCTCTCTCTTTACTTCCTTTTACCTCAGAATTGACGAAAGAACCAACAAGAGTGTTTGTTTACTAGAGCATTTAGGATCCAAGATTAAAAATTTGAGAGTTTTTCTATTCTAACTTGTATTCACACGTAAAACATTTATACTACTACCTCCCTCCTGTATATTTTTGTTTTTTGACAATTTTTTTTTTCTTTATATAAGATACATTTTGAGTAATTTTATGAATTTATTAACCTTTTTTTAATTCTTAATTTCTTTATTATTTTTTAATTAATAAATCACAAATGTTAGACATTAATAAAAAGCAAAAACAATTAGTAGTATAAATTGCAAAAAGTAATTTTCACATATTAGTTAATTAGTTAGACAAATAATTAAATAAATGAATCTCAATAATTAAGTAAACGAATCTAAAAATAATTAATAATATTTTAAAAATAATAATTTTTTTATATATTTAATGTTTTTATACAGTAAATTTAATGTTATTAACTATAGATTAATCAATTTTATTAATTAATATGATTTTCAATTAAAATTTTCTTATGCGTAGCGAAAGAGTTGCTTACATGTCCTCTATTTTTTTTATTGTGTCTGTTTATTATTATTATTATTATTATTTTGGACGGATTATTACTATGATTATTATTTCCTCTGGTTGGTGTTGCCGTGTTGACATGGTGTTGGATGAAACACGTTCGTATTTTATTATTTTCTCCGTGCATTTAATAGTGGGTGCGTGGTGGCGCAGGCATTTTAAACTCAAAATAATAATGGTGTCATAATGATTGAGAGCGTTTCATTTGTGCATTTTAGTAATTAGTTTTAGAAACTGAATTCACTTTGGCATAGGCAAACCATTGATGTTGGATTGTTAGTTATGGGTTATGTTTGGTGGCAAATCATAGTTTGCATCAGCTTTTGCTCTATTACTTTCTTTTCAAACCGAGTATTCCATTTATTTTTGAAGTTTAGATGACATTTCATATAGAGAGAGCAACAAAATAACATGGAATATTATTGTTTTATATTTTATGCATTTTTTATTGTGCTTATAGTGATTTTTTTGTCAATTGATGTTCTTATTGTCCGGTGTGTCATTTTTATTTGTAGTGATACTATTTAAGGTAAATTGTCCATATACGCTAATTTTGTAGTATGTCAAAATGTAACAAAAGAAATGGTGATGAAAATTGGTGAAACGAATGGTTGACAAAATGAATTTGATAAAGAAAAAAGAGTATTTTTTGTATGAGATAAGAAATAAATCAACCAAAAAGTTAAGAAAATGGAAAGGAAATTAGATTGACAATAAATTCATCTAGCAGAAATTAGAAGTGCGAGAACGTAAATTGAGCAAAGTAAATTGACAAGGACTTAACGATGAGAGAATGTAAGTTGTAGTAGACAAGTTAAATTTGAACAATGAATTTAAGAACATGGAAGAAAAAAAGGGGTTTTAATAACATCAAATATTGTCGATTGTTGGTCAATAAACGATTGAAATAGAAATAAGATGGACGATAATATTGATAATCTGATCCAATACTCCTGCTTCGTTATTGGTTATCCAATTTTATATAATCTGGTGAAGCGTATAATTATGTAAAAGGAAACATCAAGTTTGATGGTTTATTGACATAAGTTATGTTGTAGTTGTAAATTTTTTTTTTTCTGTTGTAATTATTTTTTATTAGACTGACAATTAGTTGTTGTCTTAAGTTTTGTATTTTGGATTTAGTGTGGTAAGGAACGCTTTCAACATCTTAATTGTAAATTTTGTTATTCACAATCAATTCAATAATTGGTGTGATATCTTTTCTCCTTCAACCATTTGAACTTTCATATCTTAATAATTTTTTTTGAATATTTTCTAAGATAAAAGAGATCAAAGTCTGGTTGAAAAAAAAAAAGCTTCATTAAATTTTTTATTATGTAAAAGCTCATATTACAAGTTCTTAAAATTAATCGACTATTCAAAAAAAATATAATCAACTATTTGTGTTTGAATATATAAGTTAATTACTAAGCGCTTACACAGTTTTAAAATGTGCATTGTCACAAAAACACTTATAAAAAAAATCATAATTAAAAATAGATTAAAAATTAAAACTAACTAAATAATTAATGTATTAACATTATTTACCTATGTTTAGTTTTTTTAAAAACAAAAAAAAATTCAGTATCACACACGAAACGTGTCATTAAAATTTATTAATAATAAATTTTAAAGTCATTTCCGTAAAAAAAATTGGCCTTACACATATCAATAATTTTTTTAAAAAAATTATTAATAAAAATACAATTAAAATATAAATTAATGGGTTAAAATTAAAATCATGATATCAGCTTAAACGAATTCATCATGTACATTATAAAAAATATAAAAAATTATTATAAAGTACGACCTGTAGAAGAAACATATAAAAAAAATTGCAACATATAAAAATATCTTTATTAAAATAAAATAATTGGTTTAGTGAAAAGAAGGAAATATATAAAAATATTAACAATGAAATTTTTTTTTTGAGTATAAGTCATTAAAAAAAACAATTTACTAGCAACGAATAATTATTAAAATATAAAAAATAAACAACACGGATGTTCCATATGTTTGACCCTGAGCTTATCAAATTAAGTTTAAAATATCTTATGGATTAGCCATTCGTTGGACTAGGCAAAGGAATCTAGAGGGGATGAATAAATTTTCTAAAGTGTTTTGAATCTTTTTCAAAATCCCAAATAATATTCATATTCTTCTCTTTTCAAGATCAATTTTCCAAATCAAATATCAGAGTTTAAGATCTTGATCAAACTGAAAAATATTTTTCAAATCACTGGATCAAAATCAATTGATAGCAATACTGAATTTAAGGAATTGAATAGTTGAAATAAAATAAGGAAAGTTAGATTAAAGAGGTAAGGCAATATATACTAGTTCGGTCAAGACTGATCTACTTAATTTTTATGAAAATATATTGTAGGAAAAGTAGAAAGATGGATGGCAGAGTTTGAACGAAAATAATTATATATGGTAGGTAACAATGAAAATATGTTTAATTATTATTTTTGTTTTTTAATTTAATTTTTAGATTTAATTTCATCCTTTGATTTTAAAAGATTCATTTTGATTTCTTAATTTATTTATTAAGTTCAATTTGGTCTTTTTATTAATAAAAGGTTCAATTAAGTCCTATATTCTTAAAAAATGGGTTAAATTTAGTTTTATTTTTCTTCCATTTGCTTTGAACATTTTCAAAAAATGGAGTCAAATTTGATTTTAAATGAGACCAAATTGAACTTATTTTAAAAAGTAAAGGATCTAATAGAAACTTCTAAAAATAAAATGACCAATTTGAATCTTATAAATAAATTAAAAACCAACTTAATTATTTTAAAAACAAAAAATTAAATTAAACCTAAAAATAAATTAAAAGACTAAAATAGTAATCAAACAATGAAATATATTCTAGGAAACCAAGAAAGATGGATGGAAGGTTTGAATATCACTACTGCTTGGATGTAACTTTTAAAAAAATATATAAATGTTTTAAGAGGTGTTAATCTCGATTAATTACAAGAAACTATCTAAGAAGGTAAATTGTTGTCACTATATTTAAACTTTTACCTATAATTGTCATCATTCTAAAAAAAATGGGTCTTTCTTGTTTAAAAATAATATTTCAACCTACCTACAAATTTTAGTTATTTATTTTGTAATAAATTCACACAAATAATTATTGTGTGAACCTATTCAAAACCAAAATGTATGGTGCATGGATCTTGCTATGTAAATGTAAGGCACTAGCAAATTAGTTGTCAAAAATTTAAAAAAAAATCAAATTTGGTCCATGAATAAGTAAAAGTGTGATCAATTAGTCTTACAGATAATTTAATGTCAAATTAATCCTCTAAAAATGAAAACGAGGAGGGTGCATATGGTAGCGAGGAGCACGAGAGTGTTAGGAGTGAAGGTGGGAGAAAGAAGGGAGGTTGTGGATAGCAGGATGCAACATGGGAGGTTGCAAGGAGGGAAAAAGGGTGAACCAAAGAATAGTATTTTGACAATATAAAATACAAAAAAAAAATGACTATGCAAGAAGTTACCCTAAGCCTTCAGGGTGTGGTGGGCTCTTCAGGGACAAGCATGTCAACACTTTGGACAACTTTGCCCTTTTTTGGGTTCTTCTACATCTTTTGAAGCAGAGCTAATCGATGTTATTATTGCCATTGAAGTGCCTTGCAGTAGAAAGTGACAATCCTTTTGGCTAGAGCATGACTTTGCTGTAGTCGTTCAAGATGTAAATAATCATTCTTTGGTCCCC
This sequence comes from Glycine latifolia, assembly GCA_013407115.1. NCBI lineage: Eukaryota > Viridiplantae > Streptophyta > Magnoliopsida > Fabales > Fabaceae > Glycine > Glycine latifolia. The sequence goes on along the minus strand of CM023948.1, from coordinate 9,188,147 downwards.
AGAGTTTTGAGAAATAGATGGGTCTGTCGCATGCATAGCTTATCTCATCACAAATTTATAATATTGCACATTTTTAAAGAAGGCACTCACTGTACGGATAAGATTGCAAATTTTGTTGTTGATAATAGTCAATCTTTTTGGTGGGACATTATCCCCTCCTTTTGTAAGGAGTTTTTGCTCATGATATTTGTGGAATGCCTCAGTATAGGTTTCTTAATTGATTGGGGTTTTAGTACCATCCCCCATGTTCGATTATAGTGTCTTTTTATTCATTTATGAAATTTGAGGTCTTTGAGGTGAGGGATTGGTGAGGGGGAGGGTGCCAGCCTAGCTGGGATGCTCCCCTTCCCCTTGATACCTCTTTTTTCACCCTTTAAAGAAGGCCCTTGGTGGATGGCTTAAGATGTTTTCCTTAGTTGGCGTAAATGTAGTGGTGGTTTGAAGTCACATTGCAATATGGACAATTGCTTCTTGCACCCACTTTCTTGCTTCTTGTACCCCCAGAGGACAATAATACCCGTCTTATTGATGGCACAAATAATGGCATCAGAGGAGAGGGGTTCGGCGAAAGTGGTAGAGATCATTGTGATGAAGGAGTCCCGGAAGTGAAGGGTTAAAACAGGGTGAGAACTAGTGAATATGGTTTCATTATATTGGTGGAGTGCGCGTCTCTGGTTGTGGTGGTGGTGTAGGGGTGTTGGGAAGGTTATTTGTGTCCATTTGAGTCTTTTTGAAGGGTGCAGGAAGCATAAAAGGGTGCAAGAAGTAAAAGCCCGCAATATGTTAACAAATCATTCTATTTGTATCTCTTATTTTTCTCTTCTACCACCCATTTTGTTTCATATTTCTAAGACTAAATTACCCTCTTCTCTCTCACATTTCTTTTTCTCTCTCCTCTCCTCTCTCACATTTATTTTCTCTCTCCTCTTCTCTACCAATGGCTTTGCACCTCCTCCCCTTCACCACTTGCATAACTCCCTTTCCTTTTCTTCACCATACTTCCTTCCCTTCGCCAGCATCGCACCCTTCTACTTTTTGTTTTCAGCGAGTGCAATGTTTGAGAAACTTATTTCTAAAATGTATAAAATGCATTCAAAAAATTATATTGAGGCCTTTAAAAATTCCTCGAAAATGCATTCTGAAAATTAGTTTTTTTAAAAAAAAAGGTGTATTTGCAAAAATAAAATAAATGAAAATGCAAATCCAAATAGGGATGAAAAAAGAAAGGGTCTACATCTTAGCACACAAACAATAATGCCCCTCAGTAACACTTGAAAGTCCGGTTTGTGGCAGTGTGTACATGACTATATTCAATTTATTTTTAAGACTTTAAAAAATATTTTAAATTCAATAACTAATAAAATAAATTAATACAACATTGAATTTAATCACTTAAATAAGCTTAAAAATTATATTTACTAGAGGTACAATTGGGATTGAGGAAAGAACTAAATTAAATTTTAGAGCAAATTAAAATAACCTCTCTCTCTTTGAGATTTATTCTAATTACATATGCATTTTTTTTCTTTTTTTTTTACCCTATATAAAATTTCAAAACTTTTACATTCACGTTAGACGAGTCTCCTCTATTCCCCAAACCAGAATTTTTCACCCAAATAATATAAATAAAATAAAATAATTATTCAAATAATATAAGTCAACACTTATTTACATACATGATATAAATTATTGTACGCAGGTGAAAAATTGGTTCCTTCCAAACTGATTTCTTGTGTTATATTTTTCTTCTTTAGATTAACGTTAGGAAATTGATTCTTGGAGAATTGATTTCATAATGTGTTATATTTTTTTAAAGCATCTTACTACATCACATTTCACAATATTTTTTTGCATTTCTTTATTTGAGTTTTTTTGTTTTTGTTTTTTTAAAAAATCATTACTTTGTTTGTTTTTTATTTAAAAATTAAATATTTTTTGGTTTATTTATTTGAGTTTTTTAGTTTTTGTTTATTTAAAATTGATTTTGTCATTTAAAAATTAATTTTTTTGTTTTTATTTAAAATTAATTTTTTTTATTTGAGTTTTTTAGGTTTTGTTTATTAAAATATTTTTTATTTTGTTTGTTTTTATTTAAAAATTAACTGTTTTTTGTTTTTTATTTTATTTTATTTTATTGTTTATTTAAAATTGTTTTTATTTTGTATTTTATTTAACAATTAACTGTTTTTGGGTTTTATTTGTTTTTATTTTATTAGGTCAGTTAATTCATATATATTAAATTATAAAAAAATAGAATTTATGTAGAATAGCATTTAAAAAATGCATATATTTAAATACTTAATATAAATATAATTTAGTTAAATATTTATGAAAATGCATATATTTAAATTATCTAATTATTTTATGAAAATAAATTAAATAAATAAAACATGTCCAATTTTTATAGTTTCCATTCGTGTAAAACTAAGAGTAGTTAAATATGAATTAATCTAAAATATTTTTTTAATTAATCTTTAAATGAAACTAGACAATTTTATTGTTGTAAAACAACATTACGCGCACGAAATAAAACAACATTACACATAAAAAGAAACATAAATGATAAAGTCATTGATGAAACAAAGTTGATGACATGTTGCACGCACAAAACATAGACTGCTTCACAAGAGGCAATTCTCCTTCGGAAACACTTGTGTCAAATACGAACAACATATGGGTATCCAAAGCAAATTTGTGAATATCCAAATTATTGATACCTAAAATGCACATACATTACCTTCACAACATTATGTAGTGAAATATTCAAATAACATTTAGAAATAAAGAAGGGAAGGGACAAAACACAAACACATGTAGAGTATATCATTTAGTTCAATAAAAAATAAACTCTATACAATACAAAAAGTAAAAAATTAACAACAAGAGTAAAAAACTCATGTCTCACAGAACTAAGATAGAACCAACGTGAATGTCTGTCATATATGGGCTACAATGTTTGTTTCATGGTGGCATCAAAAGTTCTTGTAGGATCCTGAAATTTAAACTCTCATGAATGAATATTTGAAAAATAGCTATGTAATCCTCAAAAAGAATATTAAAGATGACTACCTTGAGCGTAACTCTCATGTCACCAAAATCGTTAGGGTACAACTTTTGAAAATGACTACTGTTAAAGGTACACTATCAAAAGTATAATCAACGGACCGTAATAGTGTCTCCTAAGGTGTGTCATCAACATTTACCAGTTCTACAATTATACGAATTCAACAATCAATTGAATGTGTAGGTGTATCAAATACAATAAATGTTTTACAGTAGCTGACCTTGTGATCGAATGAAATCTAAAGCATATAACCATGCATTTCTATTAAACTCACGTTCATCTACTTGGTGGACGCACATTATGAATTCTTGAGTTGGGAGTGGCTCCCTAGATTGTTGATTCATCATGGTAGCTTACACAACCCCAGTCGAACCAAGAATAAGTCTTGTTGAACTGGAGGGTGATTGATTAGAAGGGAAAACAAAGGATGGAAGGTCTGAGTCATCAATGTCGAGAAGCTCCCATGGACTATTGTCCATTATGAATGAGACTTTGTGAGAAAAATAAATAGTTTGAGGATGATGAGATAGGGTAAATAGCAGACAAATGTGTTGAGTTGTAGCTAACCCCTACTCTATATATAATAAGTGATCTATTATTTTCACGTGAATGATACCAACAATTGAGATCATACCGACAATATAAACGGTTTAGATTGAGTCTTAATTAATTATGTTTGATTTGCACTATCCGAAAAATCAGTGTTTAGTCTAATTGTCTCGTAGAAAGTATTGTTCAGTCATGTTGTCTCAAAACAAACAATGTAAAGTAAAAATCGTATGTGGAAAAGCAACGAGGGGTCGCATCCTTTTTGTGGCACAACGGACAGGATTCCTGATGGGTGAATAGTAATCTCGTTTACACGAATGCTTTATAGGCCATTGATTGTTGTCGGTGCAATCTCAACCGCTCCTTTTGTAGCACAGAGGACAAAGCTCTGCAGGATTCCTGATGGGTGAACAATAATCTCGTTTATGTGAATGTGTTATAGGTCGTTGATTGTTGTCGGTGCAATCTCGACTACTCATTTTCTGACATAGAGGACAAAGCTCTACAAGATTCCTGACGGGTGAACAATAACCTCATTTAGTGAATGCGTTATGGGCCATTGATTATCGTCGGTGCTATCTCAACCACTCTTTTTTTGGCCTAGAGAACAAAGGTTTGCAGGATCTTGATTGGTGAATAGTAACCTCGTTTACGTGAATGTGTTATGGGTTGTTGATTGCATCGATGCAATCTCGACCACTCCTTTTTTGGCACATAGGACAAAACTTTGTAGCATTGATGACTGATAAAATCTTCAAGTGTTACTAATTCATTCTTTTTTTTTTCACTTTGTTTTTTCTTGAAATTGTGTTTCTATTTTTCTTACACTTTTTTGAATTCACTGTTTTGTTTTGTTTTGTTTTAGTTTGTTTAATTTTTTTTTATTTTTTTGGTTGTATATATTTCTTTATAACAAAGTATAATTTATGTCAATTTTTTTTATAGAATATGCATATTTTTAAGTACTCAATATAAATATAATTTAGTTAAATATTTATCAAAAATACATACATTTAAGTGATATAATTATTTTACCTAAACAAATTAAATAAATAAAACATGTTCAATTTTAATAGTATGCATTAATTCATGTAAAACCAACTTATAGTATTTTTTTTAAAATAATTATTCCTTAAACAAACCAAATTTATCTGGTTTGAAGAAGACGTACTCTACCATATTCTTGTGGTTCAACTTGTTCATCAGGAACAAAAACTTGTTCTTCCTGCATGAAGTCATTAATGGAAGAACTCCCGACAATACTTTGGTAAAAGGATGCAAACGAATGTATGAGCATACTTTGCATGTATGCATAAGCAGACTTCGGTGTGCGAGATTTGTACCTATGAGATTGCTCATAAAGTCTTTTCCGTTTGCACTGAAGAATTGCTTATTGTACCCATAATCTTGTTGATGATGATGAGGTTGTGGTGTGAATTATGGCATGAATTCATATGATTGAGCATGTGATGGTAGTCCTTCATTATGCATGTTCGCAGCCACTAGTGGACTTGTTGTAGAGGATGTTATTTAGTTTCCATGTCTGGAGCTGAACGAGATGTAGCTCCAATGTTTGGATAAGTTGCAAATTGTGTTAGGAAAAGTTTGGAATTTGCTTGGTACCAATTCAAGTAGTGACTCATATGTTCAATCTTCCTCACAATTGATTGACCGATTAACAAATATTTGTGTCTTTCCTTCCAAAATGTAATCCATCGTTGATGTTCCTCTGTCCAATTTGTGTCACTATGGCTTCTGATTTCAGTATGATGGACTTTGTCAAGATTATGAGGTGGATCTGGTATATCTTGACAAAGTCCAAATTAGAGCATGACCCTGTCAATTTGACGTCACACTACCACTGGAAAAATGATTAAAGCTACACAAGCACTCCACATTTTGGAATCATTGTATGCATTTTTTGGCAGAAATGGCTCAAACTCTGTAAGGATCCAGTGGAATTGAAAAATTAATTTGCATTAGTAATGTTAAAAACAATGAAATTGATGTTTGAGTAAATAAATAAATAAATAAATAAGGGTTCAACCTCCTCGTTACGCATGTTATCAAATCTTGACATGTAGCTAATGACATCATCGAATGGGATTCCAGAAAATTGTAGGCCTCTATCGCTCCATCTGGTCAAATGTGATATGTTAGTGTAAAATACATTACTGAAAAATGAGCTTTGTTTGAGTTAGAATTTTTTGTTTACCTATTTGCAAGTGGATATGACAGTTGGCACTTGACCCTTGGTTGAATGAATGACATTCGATACCATGCCCAAGACTGTAACAACAATGTACATCCTCCCATGTTTTTGGATGTGAGATAAATAACCCTACACATTTCTCTATACAAATGTGTTAAATATGTCGAACCCCAACTGTATCGGTCATCCCAATCAAAATCTGCTAACAGGGATAGATACATCAGTGAACTCTATTCCTTGACTTGTCTGACATCAACACCCCACCAATTAGCCCTAAAATGTATGGCCTACTAGTTGTTGTGGTATTGGTTCTACTGGGAGAGTCAACATGTGTTTTTTAACCACTTTAGTTTAATTGTTGATCCTACCAGTGCATTCTCTGGGGGAACAGCACCTATATATTTTGTTCCTAATCATAATATGTTGGGCTAGTAACTGGTTTACCATCAGTGTGTAAACCCAATTGTAGAGAAACATCTTCCAAAGTGATTGTGTATTCACTAATAGGAAGATGAAACATGTGTAACTTAGGTCTCCACCTTTCAACCAAAGCTGTCACTATAGCGTCATCGATTTTAATTTGTTCGAGCTTTGCAACATCTGAAAACCCAACATGAATCAACAAAGGTTCAATTATGTGATTGGGAGAGGGCATTGCCTAAGCATATGATTGGATTACATCATTTTTTACCTGAAGAAATCAAACTAATAATAACATCATCATTTATGAATCATAACAAATTAACATTCAATTAAAGATAATGTATTACATACTTCTCCAAATCTTTGAAGGTGTTGTTTCCAAAGAAGAGGACCAGTTGTAGATGCCATTGTTTAGGCTTTGGTGCTAAAGTCAAGAAGAACTTAGAGGGATATATCAGAGCGAGAGAAAGTGAGCCCGTGAGTTAGTGTATATGATGACAATACATGCAAAGTATTTATAAGAAAAATCTAATAGTAACATAGCTCATTTGGTGATATTCACTTAAATGCATTGAATCTTGAATCTAAATTATTTTTAAAAAAATATGGATATAGATTCAAGATTCAATCCATTTTAAGTAAACATGAAATGAATATGGATTGGATTCTTAAAAATCCAATCCATTTCACCCCTAGTCGCATGGCTGGGTTGTGTGTGGGAGAAAGAATCTAAGAAAATTTGAAAAGAAAGTAAAGAGTTGATTTCTTTTACCACCTTGGAGCGGTTATAAATGTAAATCAATTAAAAAAATTAATAGAAGTTAACACCGTTAGATGTGGGAGTGCTAAAGAAATGTCTAAAAAAAATATTAATGTAATTTGTTCTAAAATTTATGGTACAACAAAAAGAACAACATAAATACGTTATTTGACTTTATTCACTTTGATTTTAATAATAGGAAACTAAAACTTAATCAAACTATAAAAAATATGATTATTCTATGATCAATTTAATTGGTTTTCAATTTTTTGAATTGATTTTATTTGAATACCACACTACGTGACAGTGTGACACTATGTGATTGGTACTTCTGTCACGTTGCTTCCTCTGTAGACAAACATATTTCGACGATGAGCTAAATAATTGGTAGATGCTTGAGTTAATTCAAAATTAATCTATTGGGCTATGAGTTTGAAAAAAAGGGGAATGAGGTTGGAAAGCCTCAATTTCTCCTATTTTCTAGACTCCTCAACAAAGGGAAACAAAAACACTTAACATTATAAGTATACTACAACTTTGTTCAACAAATTAAAATCCTTACAAAGTTGCAACAATGTTTCAAACGACATACAAAATTTAACTATATATTTTATAAATAATAATAATAATAATAGTAATTTCACATACACCAATGTATTCAGACTTCGAAAGCCAAAATCTGTGTTTTGGTCCATGGAACTTGCTCTGATAGTTTGGTCTGCCAGCACAATGGTCATGCAGCAGCAAAGACACAACAAGGGCTAAAATGTTGAAGGAATAGTGAATTCCTGATAATAGAGCGGCATATGATAAGTGGATGAAAACATTAACTTCATTTTGAGTCTCCAAACATATACAGCAATACAAAAGCAGACTATAAACAACACACATTATTCTCTCTTTCCCTGCATCAGATGAGAACGGATCAACACACAAAAGGAGCATCAACATGGTGATCACTGCAATAGAGTCCCGGTTTTTGAGTGAAACCAGAGTTCCTCAGCTTCTCTCTTGCCCTTTGAACAAGTTCTTGGTTTGTGATTGCACCATCAGTCTCCTCAATTATAGCCTGTATTGCATTGCTAAAAGCTCCATAAGCACTGGCAGCGCTTCCTGCAGGACATGCATCGGCAGAAGTTTGGTCGGTCTGACATCCACTCATCAATATCCCACCATCCGGAAGGCCACGTTTGGTTGGTCCAGCATATGCCTCTTGCTTACTTTCCACTTTTGTCTCCAATGCAGGCTTTGCATATCCCTCATCATTGTCATCAAGCTTTTGCTTGAGAAACTCTTGTGCAAGACCACCTACCAACCCCAATATTCCACCCCCACTTTCACCACTTCCATGTTGGAGTTTGTTAAAAATAACATTCATGAACTTCTTCACTTTAGG